>JABSTR010002526.1:0-60509 GCA_013339765.2 Haemaphysalis longicornis | reverse complement strand
TGTGTACATTCGGGAAGACGGTTAGAAGGAAGCGGCTTCTAGCGTTATTTCACATCAGACGCGTGTGCATCGCGTCATCGAGAAGTGTTGGAGATGTGTCTAACGCCCGTATAACTTTGGCAAGTATGAACCAGGCCGCAGCGCGATCCATCTTGGACCCGTCACCTCGCGGCTCCGGACATCTTTGTTCTGTCTGCTATGCAGTGTAACGAACGCCTGACATCGAAGAAAGCGTGTGCATCACGTCATCGACGTCATCCAGAAGTGTTGGGCTGTGTCTAGCGCCCGCCTAACATTGACAAATATGATCCGGGCTGCCACCCGACCCATCTTTGACCCGTCACCTCGCCGCTTCGGACTCCCTTGTTCATTCTCAAGGGAATGTCTCACGAAGAAGAGACTCCATTCTAATCGCGTGTTGTGCAAGCATGAATACCGTTTTGAAGTTGCATCGAAATGGGAATGGTGTTCAATCGGGCATTAATGCGCTCGATGTGTACCTATGGCTGGACCGTACAGGTTTGACGAGCTTTTCTGATTGCATGGTGCAGCTATTTTGTGGATTCGCATTGCAATTTATTCGTTCGTTCTTGATCAGGTTACGAACTTATGTATCATTAAAATATTCAGCCAGATTTCTGTCAGCCAGAGCAATTTGCCTGTGTACCCTGATAATAAAGTGTGTTTCTATGCTTCATTGCTTTGTTCGAACTTGCCACTGGTTCTGATAGAACTAGTACACTCTGGTAGACCTATCAGACTAATACAATCTGATAGCCCTACCAGACTAATACACACTGATAGACTAATAGAGACTAATAGACCTAATAGGCTAAGAAAGACTGATAGAACTAATAGACTAATACAAACTGATAGAGACCTAATAGACTAATACAGACTGATAGGTCTATTAGTGGCAATAAGCATATACGTGTATTAGAATTTGCATCAGAATTTTTGCTAGGGGTGTTTCGCCCTAATGCCGCTAGCCCAGAATAATCTTCTGTGATTTTCAATGTTCTGGATTTGAATCGACGGTTCCAGAAACTCTCACGCCGAAAGATAAAAGCCTGCACAGCATACGCCGCGGCATTCGATTCTGCGACGCTCGCCGACGCAAGTCACTTTATTGACCACTGCTTCGCCGCCTCGGTACTCTTTTGAGTTGTTAGGGGAGAACAAGTTCGCTCCAAAAAACTTGTTTCTCCTTCAAGACAACTGCGTCGTCCTTGTCTTCGTGACATCTGGTTGAGGTGCTGGGTAGGGCGACGGCGATCGGTTGAAGCGGGCGGGGCCTCGGTTAGTTTTGGACAGATGTTCCTCGATCTCAGTAGGCCGCTGGCCGGGTCGGGGGCGTGGGGCGTCGACAGAGAAACCACGCAGTCCAAATCTTCTGTACGGGCAGCGAAGGTAGGTGTGATCGGCCTCTCCGCAGTGGTAGCAAGGCGGATGATTATCGGCGGTTCGCCATACGTCCGTCTTCCTCGGCGCCTGGTTTTGGCGTGCAGGGGGTCGGGCGGGCAACAGTGGACGGCGGTACGGCGGGACGTCTTGAAGACGGGTTGGAGCAGGGCGGGGTCGTCGAACAGCCGCGGAGTACGTCGTAGCTTGAGGCTGACGTGGTACTTCGGAACGCGTAGAAGTCCCTGAAGCGAGTTGAATTTCTTCCCAAATCACGTCGCTCATAGAGGTTACTTGGGGTTGCGGCGTTGTTGCGAAGAGTTTCCCCAGTTCTTCCCTGACGATAGCGCGCATTGTATCACGTAGTGTGTCAGAGCTAAGAGCCCCGGCATCGATCGTGCCCGCAACTACCGCATTGATGGGACGGTCGTACTGCCTCGTGCTCATTTCAAAAGTCTCCTCCATGGTGGCTGCCTCGGATGCGAATTCGGCCGCTGATTTGGGGGGGTTGCGGACAAGGCAAGCAATGAGTTCTTGCTTTACTCCTCGCATCAGAAACCTCAGTTTCTTTTCTTCCGTCATATCGGGTCCGCGCGACGAAATAGTCGCTTCATTTCCTCAACGAAGATTACGACTCCTTCATTCGGGTGTTGCGTTCGAGTTTCGAGTAAAAGCGCAGCTCGTTCTTTCCTCACCACGGTCGTGAAGGTCCTAAGGAACTCGCTTTGGAATTGCGTCCAGTCGGTCAAGGCGCTCTCGTGGTTCTCGAACCAAGTTCGAGCTGCATCCTCCAAGTAAAAGAAAACATGCCGGAAGGTTTCTTCATCGCCCCACCTGTTGAAGGTCCGCACGCGCTCCAGCTTCTTCAACCATTCCTCGCGGTCTTCAGCGGGGCTCCCCGGATCGATGGCGGTTCCCGGGGCTGCTGCAGGACGATTGGCGATGTTGTTTCTTGCAACATGGTGTTGGTTGCAGCGTTTCTTCTCTTGGACCCTTCTGGCATAGGACCGAACTTGGGTAGCAATCCTTGCAGTCGGCGGCTTTCTCTGGTTGGACTGGCTTGGCGGCTTCCAGATATCGTAGGGAGCATAAAGGGTGAGTACCCCGCACCTCCACAAGATGTCACGAAGATAAGGACGACGCAGTTGTCCTGAAGGAGAAACAAGTTTAGTGGAGCGAACTTGTGCTCCCCTAACAACTCAAAAGAATACAGAGGCGGCGAAGCAGCGGTCAACAAAATGACTTGCGTCGGCGAGCGTCTTGGGCGGTGGAGTTTGCGCCTGCAAGAGTTCGACGTTACAATCGTCTACAAATACGGCGGGAAACACTCCGACGCCGACTGCTTGTCCCGCGCCTGTGTCGACCACCACCACAAGACTCCGATGAAGCCAGCGTGTTCTTCGGAGTTGTAACGGAGAGCGACCTTGCCGCCCAGCAGCGTGCCGACCCCGACTTGCGCGTAATGATGGACTACCTCGAAGGACGAAACGTCGCCGTGCCTAGAGCGTTCAAGCGGAACTTACCATAATTCAGCCTCAAAAACTCGTTCCTCGTGAAGAATTTCAACCCGGGAACGAGAACGAATTATCTTCTTGTCATCCCCGCAGACTTCGTGACGAAATTTTGGAAGCGTCCCACGATGACCCGTCTTCCGGACATCTCGGCACAGCTCGCACTATTGCAAACATTAAGGCGAGTACTCCTGGCCCCGCCCTACATCTGACGTCACCCACTACGTTGGGAATTTCGGTGACTGCCAGCGACAAAAAATGCCGCCGACAAGACCCGCCGGCTTCTGCAACCGATCGCCGTCCTGTCGACGCCCTTTCAACAGATTGGAATGGACCTTCTAGCCCGTTCCCTACGTCACGATCAGAGAACAAGTGGTTGTGTGTAGCGACAGACTACATGACGCGCTACGCAGAGACCACCGCTCCTCCGAGGGGGACAGCACAAGAAAGTCGCCAAGTTCTTTAAACCAGGTTGTGCTGCGACATGGAGCCCCTGAAGTCCTAATCACGGACCGGGGAACGGCCTTTACCGCGGAGCTGATGCAAGGAATCTTACGCTATAGTAACACGGATCACCGAAGGACGACGGCGTACAACCCCCATACGCACGGACTAACGGAACGTCTGAACAAGACGATTGCGGATATGCTGTCCATGTACGTCGACGTTGAACATAAGACTTGGGACGAAGTCCTCCCGTATGTCACGTTGCGTACAATACAGCGACGCAGGAAACTACACAGATGACACCGTTCGAGCTTGACTACGGAAGACGGCCGACTACGATGCTGGACGCCATGCTTCCGCATGTAGAAGACGACGACCTCAACGCCGACGTCCAAGGATACCTTCAACTTGCGGAGGACGGCCGCCAGCTCGCTCGAGTTCGTATATTGGACCAGCAGCTGGTGGATGCCGGCCGCTACAACCTCCGACGCCGAGACGCCGAGTACCAACCAGGGGATCGTGTGTGGGTTTGGACTCCCATCCGACGACGCGGACTGAGTCAGAAATTTCTGCGACGGTATTTCGGACCCTACCACATTCTACGACGTGTTGCCCAATTAACCTACGAAGTGATCCCCAGTGGTGATTCCGGCACATCACGAAGACGCACGCGACTCGAAGTCATCCGCGTGGTTCGCCTCAAACCGTACTTCGCAAGATGACGAACTCTTTTTGTTGTTGTTTTGTTGTGGCTGTTTGTTGGGACTGTCGTTTTATTTTAGCATCGGGTCGATGCGCTTGTAGAGGCAGGGTAATGCCGCGAACCATGTACGGGTTTGTTTATTTATTGTTTGTTTTTGATGCCCGGCCGCGCCCGGCTCTGTTATGTTTGACCCATGTGAAGCGCGTGTTCCATTCTTGATTTTTACGCCGCACGGGCTATCTCATTCAGATAAGCCCTAATGCCACTAACACAGAATAATCTTCTCTGATCTACAATGTTCTGGATGTGAATCGACGGTTCCAGAAACTCTCGCGCCGAAAGATAAAAGCCTTCCCAGCAGACGCCGCGGCATTCGATTCTGCGACGCTCGCCGACGCAAGTCACTTTGTTGACCGCTGCTTCGCAGCCTCTGTATTCTTTTGAGTTGTTAGGGGAGCACAAGTTCGCTCCAATAAACTTGTTTCTCCTTCAAGACAACTGCGTCGTCCTTGTCTTCATGACAATATTAGGTGCAGATAATGTACAAGGAAATACAGGTGAGTACAGATTGAGTAGAAGTGAGCACTGTCAGTAAGCTCCGATGGTTCGGAGAATTTCAGCGCACTGAGATACGTAAACGGACGAGAAAAGCTGCCACCGGAAGACACGCAGAAAACGGCAATTTACGGCCACGGCAGCCCCGAGAAGCCTCAATTCCAACAAGAGCACGACGCGCCCCAGACTCCGTTGCTTTATTCCTGAGGACACGAAGAAAAGACGCCAGACGCAACGCGAGTGTTTACGTTACGTTTTACTCTCTCCCGTGTACGCGCCTTCGCGTAGTGCGTCGCCCTGCGAGAGTGGACAGTGTAAGACGTTTTCTTCCTGTGCTCCTTTGCCGTGATGTATATATATGTAACCTCAGTATTTCTAATTAGTTAAACATTTAAAAATGTTTAATGTTTAACCTTTCATTCCAGCCACGACATAGCTAACATGGCGCTGTGGACAGGATCAGGATTTTAGGCCACGGGAGGACGAACGGATGAACAGACGAACGACTTGGACGAACCGCACCACGACTACGAGAGTGTAACACGCAGACGCTGGGCATCGACGGAGCCCACGTCAACTGTGGTCGACCCACTGCTGACTTCAACGGAATGATAGATCCCATGTTCAATGAAGAAACAGGACTTCGTGAGGGCACGACAATTAGGAGGGCTGCCCTGCTCTGGCCGTATGGACGACTTCGTCTCGCATCTTCTAGTGGACAACGAGCAGCGCCACCAGCTCTCCAAACAAACGAAATGTGCCAACGATATATCAGGCTGCTTACGGCGACAAACGGCAGAGGAACTTGCAAGCGGCGCTGTTTGTGAGGAGGATGCTGCGTGAAGAACGAGAACGTTTGCTGAAACAACTGGCGAGAGTTAGCCGGACTTTTGCCACAGTGCCTGAACTGCACGATATCCGGACACAGGCAGCATGCACGGCGGCACGCACACGAACGAGACGATGTATGCAAAACTGATTACCTGCTCACCGGACCTCTCATAGTTAATGGCGAGATCACGAACACACGCCGCTCTGACACCGAGCCAATCGACGAGCTACATCGCCCGCACGCAGGCCTTTCCAGTGACGAGCAAAGAGGCGTGCAACGTACGCAGCTCGCACGAGCCAGGAAGCACCACGACCTGGCACCCGCTCTTCCGGCCCAGACGTACACGAACGAAACGATGAAAGTGCAGAACGCAACGGGGCCAGTACGTACATTTTCCGCACGTCCTGTCCTGGCCCCGGTCAACGCAACGAACGACATCGCATCCGGATTGGTGGATAGGCCACAACGAGCGAGACGCGCGGCACACGGAACGCACAATACGTGGCGAATGACCGCACACCGATGTTAGGGGAGTTGCCCAGGAAAACCGATGCGCACAGCGCACGAAACGCACCAGGGGTGACAAACGACATCCAACCTGGACCGGTGGAGCTGACCACGGCGAACGAAATACAAAGCGCATGGAACGCCACCAAGCCAGCACACACGCAGGAAACCGATATTTATTTTATTTATCTATTTATTTATCTAATACCCACAGCGCCAGGGGCATTACAGTGGGGGGAAGAACACAACAAAATAACACAGGGTTACAGTTCGCCGCACACCGGCCCTACAGTATTGCAAGCGCACAAAACATCTGTACAATGCAGATATACACCACAAATAAGCACCTATAAAATCCTTAGGTTTATACAACGCAAATAGAAAAACACTCAAAACAACCAAACGCGTTACACCAACTTCGAAAAGAACGAATCATTTGGTATAACCGATACAATGTCACAGGGCAATTTGTTCCAGTCGCGAGTAGTCTGGGGGAAAAAAGACGACCGAAACGATTGAGTTTTGCAAAAGTATTCCCTTACCTTAAATGGGTGATCGGTACGTTTTGATGTATAATGGGGAGGCAAGAGATAGTTTTCACGTACTACGCCTGTTTGACAATGATAAATTGCATGAAAAAGTTCTAATCGAACTTTTTTGCGGCGGGTTTCCAACAAATCCCAGTTTAGCTAGTCTTTCGCTACGGTCGCACTAAATCCAACCCCCGATCTGCCGGAAACAAACCGCGCAGCTATATTTTGTAACCTTTTTAGTTTCTGTTTATCTCGGACTGTCGGCGGATCCCACACTGTGCGTGCATATTCCATGATGGACCTTACGTTTGCCTTGTAGAGCACGTCTTTAGATTCTAAGGGGAAGTCTTTTGCATTCCTACGAAGGAAACCCAATGCCCTACCCGCCCGAGCTGCCACATAGTCAACCTGGCGCTACCAGGTAAGGTTGCACGTAAAATAAACACCTAAGTATTTGTACTCCATTACTTGACATAACGGTTCGTTGTTCATAACATAAGAGATTTCATTTAGGCTTCTTTTCCGTGTAAACCTCATATGAACTGTTTTACGTAAATTCAAAGTCATGTTCCATTTTAAACACCACTGACTGATTTTGTCAAGATCACATTGAAGGGCATGTAAATCTTCATCTGCTTTGATTTCTCTGTACAGCACGCAGTCGTCTGCAAAAAGCCTTATTCTAGAATTAATTTCGCAGGTCATATCATATATGAAAATTAAGAATAAGAGCGGAGCCAAAACTGAACCCTGTGGCACGCCTGATGTAACGTCCGCCAAGTTTGACTGTACTCCATTTATTACGACAAATTGCCTTCTTGAGTCAAGATACGCTATTACCCAGTTTACTACCTGCGGATTAATATTATATGTAGTCATTTTGTCAATAAGCAAACTATGGGACACAGTATCGAAAGCTTTCTTAAAGTCCAAGAACACGCAGTTTACAGTTGATTTATTATCTAAAGCTTGAGCTATATCGTGAGCGAATTCGGTCAGTTGAGTTACACCGGAGAAACCTTTGCGGAACCCATGTTGTGCAGGGTTAAGCAGGAAGTTATCGTTTAGGTGCTGTACAATGTTCTTATATAAGATATGTTCAAGAATTTTAGAGGCAACGCACGTCAAAGATACCGGTCGATAATTCTCAACATTTTCTCTAGGACCCGATTTATGAAATGGGACTATATAGTTAAGCTTCCAGTCGTGTGGGATTGAGGATTCAGCTAGCGATTTTTCAAAGATAATTTTCAAGTATGGGGCAAGTGATCGCGCGCAAAGTTTCAGATAGCTATTGGATAAGCCATCAGAGCCACCCGATTTGGAAATATTTAATCCTTCTAATAATTTTTCAATACCACGCGTGCTGATCTCGATGTCACCCATTTCACTTAGACCACTATAAGGAATATGCCTATTTTTACCGCCGGTTGATAACGGGCTACTGAAAACAGAGCTGAAGTACTGATTAAGACACTGTGCCTTTCCTACATCGTCATGTACGGCAATACCATTTACAGATAAGGACGGAATGGACACAATGTCTTTCCCATTTCTTTTAACGTGTTTCCAAAAATCCTTTGGGTTTTGTATTATTCGTGATTGCATCGTCCTGAAAAAGTACTTTTTGGCATAGCGAATGGCCACTTTGGCATCCTGCGTTATTTTTGCCAATTTGCGTCAACCTCCGCTCCCGCTGCTGCTATCCGGACAGCGAATGACACAACCGCAGAAATCAACCTTGCCACAAGCAACAAATAACCAAGCGCACGCGATTCAACCCTACTGGAACGTACGAGCTCTTTGGCACCCGCTGCTTCAACCCGAATCCAGCGAGCGAACGACATTACACTCATGCAGGTAGGTCAGTCAACGAGCAATGACACGGCCAGCGCTTGCGGCACGTCCTAGCCGGAACGTACACGGTCACCGGCACCCGCTGCTTCGATCGAGACTCACACGACAAACCCGACAAACCGCGCGCAAGCGGACTCGGGACGAACGGAACGCTTTCGAGCCTGCTTGTACGGGAGAGATACCGATTTTAGCATTCTCGAAACAACGGGCAAAGAAGGAGAGCTTGAGCGACGACACGTACCCGGCAACAACGCCAACGAATGAGCCCGATCCAGACGAAGGCATCGAAGGCCCTACCGATGAAGTGACGCTTACGACGCCAAGGAATGTGGGCCGAATGAACGAGACGACCTACGCCCACTTCCCCACTACAACGGTTTCACTTTCGAAGCAACCAAGGCGAAAGTGACCACGGAGCCGCAACGATTTTGACCGACGCGCCACGCCACCTCAGAACAACAACGCGCCACCGCACGCTAAACAAAAAATTGGCCGCGTATCTGCTCCTTTCGTTGCAAATGACGTCAAAAGACGATAGTCTTTATCGGCTTTTGCGAAGTAAATGCCTCCCTTCGCTTTACCGCTTACCCCTCATGTTGTTCCTCTTGCGTCGCGCTCCTCCCAAGTTAAAGACGCCAAATGTTTGCTTAAATCATTTTAAATTTTGCGCGTTCTACTGCTCCAAACCGGGTGTCTCGATGCGAACGCTGCCGTACGGCGAAGACGCGCGTTAATCGAGGCCCCCTACTTCAAGGTTTATAGAACCGCGTTTCCCTACTCCACGTGCGTTGCAAGCAGAACGTGAAAACTATCTAGTGGAACCTTTCGTAACTGTTGCCGGTTGATTTCTTAAAATGGCGCCAGAAGCTATAGTGGCGCGGGCGACAGCAGGCGACGGCGGAGTGAATTCTTTTTCTGAAGTCGATGAAGTATTTAATTTCGCAAAAGTCAAGCATGTTTGAATTTTTATAAAGGAACACTGCAAATATCCCTTCTGTATTTATTTGTTGTCTCATATTTCCGTAATGTCTTGTTCTTCTTCAACAATGTTGACAAGTATGAACATTACACCGGACCAAGAAGGGTAGATTTAGCTGTGACTATATAAGACTATTGCGCAGGCATTCTTTTGCTTTGGCCGGGTGGCTGAATCGAGTCACAGACAGACAGACGGACAGACATACAGACATACAGACAGACCAAAATTTCTGGGTTTAAGTAGCCCAAGAAAGACTATCGTCTTTAAAAGACAACCGGCTCCCGCACCCTACACAACGCACACCTCAATCGAAGCAACGTCCTCAACGCGCCGAACTACGCCATCCCTGTGCGCCGAAGTTCGCCAGCGGACAAAACGGCCGTGTACGCTCCCACATGCATCAAACACGCTACGAGCTACAGGAACACGATCGCCGACGGAAGCGACGCGACTAACGCAACGCCGTAAACGCTGTCAAGTTCAGGTCCGACGAGGTGAATACCACGGCACACACATTAAAAAAAGCCGATTTGATATTCACCGACTCTCATCGAGACAAACGCCCTGTAACGAAGTTTCTAGTATCAGGAACAGCAAAAAACAAACAGCAGCACCGAGCAGCTGCGAATAAGAAGATAGTGATTTGGATACGAACGGACTTCAATTTACGCGGACACCTAATTGTGCCTGGGGGTATTGAGTATTTAGTTGCGTATTTGTGAGTAGTACTCATGAATACAGATTGAGTACTCATGAGCTTTCCTTTCGGACATGCCCGGTTCAGCTATACGTGGGTTATTTTCTAATGGCAGATACTGAGCTACTCGAGGGTCATGTCAAAAATGAGTTCGAAAGGCTGGAATGTATCTGAGTACTCATTGAGTACTCATGATTACAGATGGAGTACTCATGAGTACAGATTGAGTATGAATACTCGTGAGGACAAATGCATTTCAGTACAAGTGAGTACGATTTCAAATGAGTATTTGATGAGTGAGTATGAGTGATTTTGAGAAACAGACGAGCTTTTTGAGTCTGAGTTTGACTGAGTACAGCATTAATGAAAAAAATTGTGATTGAGTTTGAGTGAGTTTTTTCTGTTCTGACAGAGAGTGCATATCTTGGGACACTTGCACTGCCTATGGTCTAAAGAGATATGTCCTGTTCAGTCTCGTAGGAAGAAACGAACATTGTGAATAACTGCTGTGCCGTTTCATGCACGCATAATACTAAATAATAATGGATACATCCTCCCCGGAAAGAACTCTCAAAGGCACCCAGTTTGATGACTCTAATATTATTCCCCTTCTCAAGAGTAAATCTATACACTGGCGGCACAGGTTGGAATTATCATTAAAGTGTTTGCTTTTGGCTTTATGCTGTGTGTTGTTGGAATGCATCAGACTCGCTTCATACAACAGCAGTCCATGAAAGCGAGTGCTTTAAAATGAAGCGTTTGTAATGTAAAACCAAATTTTTATAGGCATGAAGTCGAATTTTAGACTGACTTTTCGTATGGAGTGTTTTCGAAGGGTTTTTGGCCTTTTACCACATCTAGCATAGTTAGGACATCAGGGGGCGAGCTAGTTGGTAAACCATAATGCTCAAACTAGAAAGAACGGGCAGATTAAATGACAGCAAACAGCGCTTACTTGTTCTCCTTTTCCATGACTTGATTTTATTTTGTGGTGTGAGCATTATTCTACGCGCCCTTGTGTCGTTTTCAAAACCAATGCATTTTATAAAACACCTGATTCAGTATCGCTTTGTCACTGTGCCTGTTCCTCTAGCCCAAAAGTTAACACGCGCAGTAGCGCAAGCACCCGCAGAACACTACAAAGAACCCAAAGTCTGATGACGTTTAACAGCACAGAATATACCACACACGAACGCTCAGGTTATCACTGCCCTGCGAGTATCGCGTTTTTTCCCCATCAATGTTACCCCGGTAGCAGCTACGTTGAAAGAAAGAACCTCAGGCGCTAAACAAACGCCAAGGCGATCGTCGCTGACTAGCTCAACCTCACACTGGTCGCAACGGCTGCCTGCAACAATCGCTGCCCGTGCAAAATGCGCCGACATGAAGGGAGATAGCACAGAGAACACACCCTGCACTCGACCACACCTCATTCGCGCATTTACCATGTACTATGCTGTCACCGCAATCACAAGCCGAATTTCGCAGTACGTCGAGCTCTACGCCCCGATGCACAGAATCATCTGCACCTCAATGTATTCGCCATATCACAGCACGGAATTTGTTCGTGCGGTGATCTCTGGCACATTGTTGAATGTTATTGCTGATGGCAACGACACTTGTAGGAGAGGAAGTGCAGAACGAACGATGGCAAACTTCGTCCTCGATTCTTCAGGAGATGGATCGGTGTCATCGTGGTCGCCGTTTTTCGTCGTCCGATCAGGGCTTGGAACGGCGGCTTCACTTGTGAGCTGGCTCAGGACAGCACGCAATCTGAAGCCGAGAGTTAGCAGACCGACGCTGCACTTGGGTTAAGTAACCGGCCACGACAACGTAACACGCGGATATCATCCAAGTTGAGAGAGGAAGAAACTGGGGCGTCCGAAATAGAACACAGAAAAAGAAATTGGCACACGGCGATGCATTCGGACTCGAGGCGTGCGGATAATTTTGAAAGTCATCCGCGCGAGGCGTGCGGACAGTTTTAAAAATTATCCGCGCGAGGCGTGCGGATAGGAACAGCCTCCGCCGACCTCAACTAACGTGCCTAAGTTCAGGGACCTTAATCTCAACGCGACACCAGCGCCGCTGCGGCCGGGACAACGTTCGTAGACTACTTCAGTTTCGCAGCTCCGCTTGAAAGGCGGCCGGAACGGCGGTCGCGTGAACTAGTGGCGCTGCTGTCGAATCTTGCTCCCTAGCCTTTGACGCGGTCGCAGCGCGGGGCGACTGGTCGCCGGATTGTTTGTGTTGCTAGTGAGGACTGAGGACTTACTGACTGACTAACTGAGGACTGACGTCGGCTTCATAGAGTTTCATACAAATAAATATGTTGTAAGAAACTCTATGGTCGGCTTAGGGACTCGCGCCGCTGTCGTCTGCTACACTCCAGTTCTGAGGGGCAGCAGTGCCTCCGCTAGAAATCGCCCGCTTTGATGCTTTAGGGCATCAAAAAGCGTGTTTCTAGTAATTCAGTTATTTTTGCCAGCTTCTCACACATCTGAATAACTTCAGTCTGTATCCCCCCCACGCTTGCAACACTTGAAGAGAGAGAGAGAACAACCTTCTTGAGAGCCTCGGTCAGAAGATCGTTAATAACTCGTCCTTCCTTGCTTATTCGCGGGGTTCAGCGCTCAGAGCTCCTCGATAAGTATCCGAAATGCATAGGCTTCCCTGAATCGTGTTCCCAACGCATTAGTTTTTCTGCACCATCACAAATGGTGCAGAAAAACATTAGTAGCCTTGGGAATTTTCGGTAGGCTCACGAAGATTGTGCGTATATTTTCTTAAGGCTGTATCCCATGAAACGCAAAAAGGGCTATTGTAAATCTAAGAGACATCTACACAAGACGATTCGAACTGCTAAGAAACATCTTGGCCAAGAAGTTATTTATAAAAGCCGTCCTCAAGAAGTCTTGTCGCTGTGCTAACGCGAAGCTTATAGCCGTTTATCTGGGTGCTTGCAAGACATCTACAGGACTTCTTGTACGATGTCTCAGCATCTTCTTGTGGACGTCTATACAACTTCTTTTGAAGGAGTTTTAAGAACTTTTCAAGAGGTTTCAGGAATTACGTTATCCACGTTTACTCAGGGGTTCCTTCGTGGCACCAAATAAATTCCTTCTCTGTACACACAGGCTAGCCTGAAATGCAGCTATGAGCTGTCCCCACAATTGACGCACCCAGCAGCTGCTTTTGGAACACCGACTCGACTGCCCGCTGTTCTCCGAATAAATATCTTTGCTTAAAGTGGCACGCAGTTTAAAAGATACTTAATAGGAGAAGCGCTGGTCATTGTTGAGTGTTCTGGAAGCAACCACTGGGTGCGTTAATTGTTGAGAAGCTGGCAACAACATCCACAACCGGCCTGTGTGAACAGAGAAAGCATCAAGCGGGCAGCACAACTGAAGCTGATGTTAGCACAACATAAATAGGGGGTATTTGCATAAACTCACAAGAATAGAGTTGCTTGATGCCAGCTAGGTCTCATTTCACATGTTTTGTGTCCTGTGTACAACAAACTGATAAAATCAACCTGTAATCTTTTGAAAACCAAGCTTTATTTGTAGTGCAACATTAGGTATATGCGTTAAAGCAGAAAGAATTACAGGAGAAAGCTCTCACAAAAAAAGGTACCCGTCAACCCGCTATATACTTGTAAACAGGGATGATAGCTTCATGTGGCAGTCATCAGCAGTCTGGCTTGTTCCCATGAATCTGAGTGTCCTTTATTCTTGCCTCCAGCCGTGTTGCCCGTGCCACCAGAATGCCTGGGTAGAACACAAGACACTCTGTCACTTACAATGTGTACCATAGTGAGCAGTGAAAGGTATCAGACAGACAGCTACTTATTAAATTTCGTTGATGCGAAAGCAAGCCAGACAAATGGTTCATTGGGGCAAGGACTGTGTTGCACTGACTTCTCTGGCTAACTGATGGGGAATTGGAAATTTTTCGTCGAAATGGAAATTTCGTTAAAGCGGAGTTCATTGTAGTGGGGTTCGATTGTAATATTGATGGGTATAGGTGCCAGAAAGCAAGTATAAGAATTAAGGTTGCAGTAATTTTTATCCTTTACCAAAATGAACGAATTTCCAGGAAGGCAGAAGTGCACCAGCAGCTGTAAATTGTCACACCTAGGGATGGACACCAGTATGTTCACTCGTGTGGGGAGTGGGGGAGGGCATGACAGGCAGATAGAGAGGAGAGACAAAGGCACGAGGGGGTATTATGTTTTACGCGCCGACGCTACACAGGCGATGAGGTGCGCCATAGTGGAGGGCCCCAGATTAACATTTTGACCACCTGCACGGGATCTCGAGCACAAGGGCGTTTTTGCTTTCGACCTTCATCAGAAAAGTGGCCGCCACAATTGAGAAGCGAACCTGCAACCTTAGGCTCAGCTGAACAACTCCTTAGCCACTGACTGTAGGGTATTAAAAGGACACCGAAGTGAATTTGTCAAGCTCTGGTCTTTATTGTTTGAACTGCGTATAATGGCTCAAATAAACACACTTTTGATCGTTTATTCTGTCGATAAGGCGGTATTTATTTTATGGGGCCTGAAAGGGGAAAAACTGCCATGCGCGGTCTTAGGCAGCCACAGCAACTAAAGCAGTGCCGTTCATACAAGTTACTACGTAATTGGACAATGTCCAAGATCAGAATTCAAACCAGTTTGTTTCGGTTCTGTAAAATACCGTCTTTACTCGCAAATTTGCACACCCTTAAGCTTTGCTAGGTTTACAGAAACAACGACAAAGTTTTGCCAGATTTACAGAAACAGCGCCAAAATTGTGAATTTAGTATAAAAAATACCGCCCCAAAACAAATAAACCACTTAAAAAAATAAAAAGTGCTAAAGGATTTGAGCTTTCGAATTCCATAACAATATACCTAGTGCTCCAGATCACTCCGCCATAAGCCAGTGTTGGCAAGGGCATAAGTATAATGTATATAATGTATACCCAGTTCACATTTTTATCTAGGTCTGGCATTCGAAGCAGCTCAGACGACTATTTCTTGAGTAGCACTTCTGCAGTAAGCGTCCCTCAAATTTTTACAAGTACCTCACCTTTAGTGACTGCATTCCTTTAGCAGAAAAGCGTTCATAGATGTGTGATCGTGCTGGTGACTGCTGTGCTAGTTCACCTAGCACAAAAAAGCGCTTCATACACCCTGATTTTTTCCTGTATGGTAAGTTTCAGTTGACCTTATTTCCTTAGTACCTATATTAGGTAGAATAGAAAGCAAGCTTGGGCTAGTTGGTACATTCCGAAAAAGAAAACTGCGATTAAAACGAGGACACAAGAGAAGACGACTAGACACACAGGGCGCAGACTAGCAAGTGATTTTTTTATTTGAGTGAAAAACACAGAATGAACGAAACTGCGATCTACACATGTGCGATAACCTAGGGCACAGGACTAAGATGAACAACCAAATCACACCGAAACGTCCAGTCACGAAACGCAATCTCGGTGCTTAGTAGAGACACCGATGGTGAAGTGACGCAATCTTCGCCTTTTTTTTCAGAATCGCGTACTCTGCAAAAGTCTCCCTCCTACGCGCACCCCTGTAATGCTTTGTAAATTCGCATGCTTCGAGGCGTGGCGCACAGCCTTTGCAGTCTCTACAGTGGGTGGCCAGGTTGCTGCCGGTAAAAGTGCGGAGGCTTTCGGCGTGTTCCCTCAGTCGATCATTAATGCATCGGCCGGTTTAGCCAATGTGCGATCATCCACTGGACAAGGAGGTTTCGTAGACGACGCATGCTTGACAGTAAAAAAAGCGCTTCTCATGTCTTTTCCAGTACCCCGCATGTCTATTTTTTCTTCGTTGTTTACACGCTTACACAACTTGTGTAGCTTATTAGGTGCCGAAAAAACAACACGAACCCCCACCTTTTCCCTAGCTTTCTTGATCTTGTACCCAACATTCCGGACGTAAGATAAAACGGCCTTCTTGTCGCCCTTGCCCCGTTCACACGCAGTCTTCTTGGTGCGTGACTCGACAAGAAGCTTCTCGCCAACTGCCAAGATAAGGTCGCAAGGAAACCCCGCTCCCTTCAGTCGCTCCACCTGTGAACATAAACTCGCCTCAGCTTGGTGTGTGCACGAGCGCTGCAGCGCATTCCCGAGCGCTGACGTGAACTGAAGCAGTCCTTTCTGGATAGAGGGGAATTGATTGATTGATTGTGGGGTTTAACGCGCCAACGCAACGCAGGCGATGAGGCGCGCCGTAGTGGAGGGCTACGGATTAATTTTGACCACCTGGGGATCTTTAACGTGCGCCGAAATCTCGTACACACGGGCGTTTTTGCTTTTCGCCTCCATCAGAAAAGCGGCCGCCGCGGCCGGGTATCTAGAGGGGAATTGATCCAACACACATGGTCACAGTTCACCTTGGGCTCCATATCCAAAAATCACATCAATCCCCCGACCGGTGCTTCTACTTTTTCGAAAAGACATTGAGGGTGGAACGAAAGAGTTCAAAACACTTCTTTAACTTGATGTGTAGTGCCCTCTGAATTGAGCTGCTACAGCACTACGAAGTCGTCAATGAAGCGGAAAATCTTAATGACGTTAGTGCGGAGCAACGGAAGCAACTGACGAAGTTGTCGAAACGTGCGGGGAGGAGGTCACTGAATATTGGGGCAAGACACGACCCTATAAATACGCCGTCCTTAGGAACATAGGAACGACTACACACCCCTTGAATTGGCTCAGCTGGTTAGGCCGCTGGCACCGTCACAGAGTCAGAACCGCCGGTTGTGCCAAATCCTTCGGGCCTCCGCATGAAAGATTTGGCACAACCGGCGGTTCTGACTCTGCGACGGTGCCAGCGGGCCGGCCCAACCAGCTGAGCCAATTCAAGGGGTGTGTAGTCATTCCTATGTTACTAAGGACTGCGTATGTATAGGGTCGTGTATTGCCCCAATATTCAGTGACTTCCTGGACCGACTGACTCTGTCTGAGGGTCGGCGAGCCGCACAGTAGTGCAGCCAAACCATCTTGTTTTGATGTCACACAAAATGTCAGGAAATCAGCAAGAAGGATGCGGAGGGAGACAGCATTTTTTAATTGATTATTTCTACTCAATAAATTCACCAAAATGCCGCGAGTGGTGAAAATATGGCCTAGAGACTCCAGACTACAATTCGCACTAGTATTCCTGCAATATTTACAAATCACTTCAGTAACGCTTAAAAAGGGGTATTAAAAAAAAGATGCACACACACATGCACAAAAGAAGATAACAAACAAAAAAACCCTCAGTTCCTCAATGTTGTTCCAAATCACCGGGCTGGGAGGCGAAGCGTGGGGATGACTCCTGAGGCGTCCAGGTAGGAGCCCAGGGCCTTGTGGACTCTGTCCCGCTCCCTGGCAGCAACAGCAGCGGGTGGTGCAGCAGCCGAAGATTCCGCCGTGCGGCCAGCAGCTCGCCTCCCTGTTAAATCTGGCCACTCTCCATAGCCAGCAAGCAGGGCTGTCAGCCACCTCGAGGTTGTGTTTCTCTGCTCGGGAACCCACATGGGGCACAGGACGGTCGAGGGCTGCTGGAAGGGGAGGAAAACAGCTAAGAGGAGCCCCAAGAGCAGCATCCTAGGCACACAGAAATGTTTAAACAAGTAAAATGCCTTCGGTACAGACGAGGTTTCGCCGCACAGACGTCTTTTAGCAGTGACTATGAAATGCCTCAGGACAAGCACCAAAAGAGTTCATGCGAAGTGTACATACACCACATGAGCCAACAGATCATGAAGGAACTTGACTTTAATTTAAAAAAACGACTATAGGGGTAGCATTCAATTCGGTAGGATACAGAACTTTTCACAAAACCAGAATGAACGAAACACAGTCACTTAATTTGGACAGTTTGATGTACATGAAAACAACATCCTGAAGCTAAAACGACTACATGGCAATAAAACACAATATGACTAGATCCCCTGAAAACACCTTTGAGCTTGTTTAAGTGAGCAGAAAATGTAACGAAACAAAACAGACACTTGTGCTAAACCCACGTTTCTCTGGTTAAATATGCATGAAAGTAGAACTATCGTGACAGGTCCAAAGTTGTTTTTTGTGCCATTTGTCCAGTGCTGCCACCATTCTAGCTTTACCCTCAGCTAAAAGAGACTGCCCACTTTCGACATACCTGAAGCTCTTGGACTTTATGTCGGCGCTAATTAGATGCTCCATATTCGCCACCAAGTTATTTTTGTGGTCTCCACTTCTTGCTGGAGCCTGTCTCGGGCATCATGATTAGGACCAGCCTTGGCTGGGTCAAGACACCATTGCTTAGCTGCCTGAGCTTTTCAGCCGCAATGCTCTCTTGGCAGTCTTTGCTCGATGTTTGTACTGCTCTCAAAACCTCTGGTGGCACATTGAAGTGACTTGCATCTCCGTCAAAGCTCTTGAAGAACGAAACAATGTGCCTGATGCCATTAACAGTTTGTATCGCACACTGAGCCCTTTCATTAAGGTTCAGGCAGTTGTTTATTGAAGCCCATTTCCCCAACCGCTTTTCTATGTGGAATGCACAGCAATGCCTTCACTAGCCAAGCCAAGAGAGGGAATTTGGTTTTGTTGTTAGCCTCCTTCTTCTCAAAACTCTGCTGCCAATACTCGTTAATTCGTGTAGACGGATCTGATCAACACGTTCAAGCTGGACGAGCATGTATTCATCCATCAAAGTCAATTCATCGCAGAGTTAGATCACTTGCAGCACCCTAAAATGAGCTCTAGAGGACTTTTCTTTCCTCAGCTGTGGGCTTAAGAACTGCAGGCTCTGCAAAATGACGTCGTTGAAAGGCAGTCGTGCAGAAGGCACTCAGCGCATTTTATGTAAAAACTTCCTTCCACTTCATTTTATGTAAAAGATGCCTTCAACGCCCGTGGCGTAAAGGACTCCTCCCACCAGAGCCAACACATCGCAGAAGCCCGGCGAAATGAAGCTTCGGCACAAGATTGGCGCAGATTGCTTGAAATGAAGAAGGATGTAGCAGTATGTACCTTTCGGCACGTTCGCCGCAGATATCACATCACTGGTTCGTTGCCCTTGAGCTCCCTGTGTCTGGGCTCCCACTGCGGCCGCGGCCAGGCGCCCCGATACAGCACTCTCTCCACCAGGCGTGAGCACAAGTCGCCCCCCGGATGCACAGCAGGGCCACCCGGGAGTAGCATTGCAGGGCACAGCGCTGGGGTCAGGTCCAGGCTGACACCCACCAGCTCGGCTGTGGCTGAGGATACAGCGCACTACAGCAGCGCCTGCCGGGTGACCTCCCCTAGCACGGCGCCTGCTGAGGCCGAGCCCTGTCGCTGCCGCAAAGAGCCGCCCGAATAGGCCAGTGTGTGGCCCTTCAGGTCATCTCGGACGATGGCCCAGGCCAGCTGAGCTGGCCAAATTGGGGCGTCCGTTGTTTGCTGTGCTTGCCAAGGATTTCCAGTTGCACCTCGGCCACCAGAGCAGGGGACCAACCAAGGCCCTCCCATCCAGAGGCAACCACCTGGGCCATTTTAGACCAACCATTGCCCTCCTATCCAGAGGCCACCACCAGGGCCATTTTATAATTACTGGACTAATAGGTACAAATAGCAGTTCAGGTGGAGAAAACACGCATTTACCTTAGGAAATATGATATAACGGTGTGGTAAAGATTGCTAAGCCACAAGTGACAAAGCTCTGAGGTTTGCAGCCCTGTTGAATTGCCCTGCAGCTGGGTAAACAGCAACCACTTGATCTCCCAGGTACGAAGCTGAAATTGAAGACTTTGTCATCTCTTGCCCTAACATCATTTTGACGTCACTTTAAGCCACTCTCGAGTACATATAACCTAGGACAACCCAATGAACGACATGCATTTCATACGGGTTTTTGGAAACAGATGGTGTATTAACCCCAACAATTTGTTTTCACAACAATGACAATTCCTCCATCATTTCTATTGTTTTCTTTGAAGTTATTTGAGTAGGATTATTGCATTGAGTTTTATTTTGCGGACGCACCATAACGCGCAACTGTCTAGTATTTGTAATGTCCTTACGCTAAACTGTGCTCTTAAACGCATTGGCCAATGTAGAATTTTATTACATCAACGGGACCTTACAAACGATTTCTGATTCAGTCTCTGTAGTCACGCACGTTATCTGCTGGCTATTTTCCGGAATCTGTGAGAAACATTGCGTACATGCGGACTTACTACAAACCTATTGGTTTTTTCTGTTAGTGTCATCTTGGTAGCAGTCACAACAGACAATGAGTGCAGCCTGGAAGACACTACTACTCTGTCTGGTCAACGTGTTCTGACTCAGACGTTTTCTTTTACTAATATTTCTTCTCGGTCAGTGCGTCCTATATAATCTGAGAATATTAGAATGTGAGCGAAAAACAAGAAGAACGGGGTTACAGCATGAAAGGCGCCAACTATAAAATAAAAGTACAGTTGCTCCCCCTCCCCCCATTTTGCCTTAGTAGCGTATTTACGTTGCACTCCATCGTTGTGCTGCGACATCACCGAAATTTGTCTCATGCGCATCACTAGTCCATAAAGGCTGAGCGCGAGCTCGGCTGATAGCCTGTGCATTCGTTGTACTGCTTGTACCGTCAGTTTTCTTTAACGAGAAAAGTAATGCAAAAGTTTGCAAGCTCAAGCGCGCACTGTGCTGCGCACAGAATTCGCCAAACTATGGTACTGTGCAGTGATAGCTCATTAACGACGACCGCAAGAAACTACTACTTATCACGCTAGTAGCTACTCACCTTTGTTCGTGCCGAGTCGTTTCCGGACGCTTGGGGGAACCGTGGCAGTTTTCACGCATACAAAGGCTTGAGCAAGGTATATTGAAGATGCATTTAAAACACCATTTACCTGTTTACTCTCTCAAAAGCATTTTTGCGCAAACAACCTCACAAACGCAAGAGGAACTCATTGGTACGACAAACGCGACCAACGGTTGTTGCGTTTGAATTGAAGCGACAGACGAACCCCTGGTGGTGCTGAAAACTACTACCACAAACGCATAAACTAAGAAGTAAAATGTTTTCGCATAATAAAAAACAAAAAAAGGTTTTATAAGCCAAGTTTTTATTAAATACAATAAATTATTTCTTTATTTGCAATTTTTAACGGTTTTTTATCTATTTTTTTGAGTGACCGCTCAGCGCGCGCTTTTTGAACGTTACCGTTGTTCGGTTCTACAATTTTTGGATTAGATCAATTGGCCTTGCGCTTGTAAAAATGCTTCTTCAAGTCTTCGGTACTTTGCCCAAGCGTTATCGGGCACCCTGCCTATACTCGGCACTGTGTGGAGCAAGGAAGCAACGAGTTATTTTCCAGAAAGGTGGAATAGGGTCATGTGCTTCGCTGAACGCTAGCGAGCCTTTTTGGTAGAAAATAACTTTCGCTATCCCAAATGTTCCCAGTTGCGTGCATAGCTGTTCATTTTTCTAGCTCCGTAAGATGCTGCTTGATGTGTGCATTGTGAACTCCAGCCTATGCCATAATCACTAGCTAATCACTAGCGCCATCTTTAGTGCCATTACGCCGACGCAGCTCCAGCCCAAGTAAGGTCTGGGATCGTCATGTGCGCTCGTTAGTTCACGCAGTTCATGTGGTTCACTGTTGCACAGTCGAACAAAACATTGCCCGTGACATTGCAGTCCGATTCGCCTCGCCATGCCTCATCAATGCTCCAGCCTTTACGCTCAGCCCTCACATCTTGCGCAGTTCATGCCCGAGCCTCTGTGCAACCACGCAGCCACGCAAGTACGCCAACGCGGTAACTAAGCCGGCTTTCGCCGTTGGACCAGTTCGACAGCCAGTGCACCATTTTGTTTTCCTCGCCCAAGCGTTTTGCGCCGTTCACTCACTCGCCTCCTTGTGCGCGTCTACGCTTGCTTGCTGGTGGGCGCTCCAGCAAGATTGTGTTTTGTGTGTGACCGCCTGCGTGTATCCGGATCGGCGGAATATCATGCCGGGAATTGTGTGGGAGCGGCTCGTCTCACTGAAAATGTCGAAAAAATCGACCTCATACGGAAAGAATTGGCACGGCGGCAGCTGGACAGTGCCGGTTTCAAAGAAGAGCTCATTCAGCGACTGGAAGCCGACATTCGGAAGCAGCATGAATCTAGCCCCCCGGTTGAAGCAAAGGCCTCGTCCGCCGCGGTGCCTTTGACGCTAGACCCAGCCACGGTACTTAGCCTTGCCAGATACAGTGCCAAAGACTGCCTCCAACATGATCCGTTGCCTTTGCCAGATCAGCCTCCATGGCAAGTGTTAGTAGCCCAAACATTGCCTTCAACAAGTGCCCCTGTCGCATGACACCGTCGCATCCGACGCGGTGTTCGCGCGCCATCATCCCAATATTCCATCGTCCCGCTTCGCAGCTAGCCCACTCCCAGCCAGCACGCAGTTATAAAAGGTACATTGGCCGAACACAGAGCTGTTTGTGCTCGCCACAGCGATGATCTTGACCGTATCACTGATATGAAGCTCCGCGTTTACCTGCTAGCGCGTTGCCCTACAGTCGGAGCTCATACCGGTACGATGTAGAAGGCAAGCAGTTCCTAAAAACTCAGGGGCCCCGAGTTAACCATGGCTTTCAAAGGGGAATGTAATGTGCCAGAATCAAAGCCATCATCCGTGCCTTGCTCATCAGAGCCAAGCAACCGCTAACTCTACAGCTTCTGTGCGAATTCGAAACGAGTAAAGGCCAGGAGCTTCCATTCAAATAGTACGGCTTCTGTGGCCCCCTCCGCTTCCTTCTGAGCCTCCCGGATGTCGTACGCTTGACGCAGGTGGGTGGCGAAACCAAGTTCTGTCAGGCCAGTTCCCACAAAGGAAGTCAAGCACATACAGAATTCCTTCACCAGCCAGAAAGAGTTCATACCGTCGGTGAACCACCTGCCAACTACTTTCAGCCCAGCCAAACAGCATGCCCAAAACTTTGTCAATGGACAGAAAAAGTGAAAAACGCTTGTGAGCCAGCCACCTACAGGTTCCAAGCCCGTCAACAGCGCCAACCAGTTGCGACCTGTGCAGCAGCCAACGCCCAACTCGAGCCATCTGTGGTACCATAAGAGACCAAGGGCAACTTGTGCCGCACCTAGCTGACCACTTTGTGAGTCGCATCAATGTACTTCAGCTGGACAAAGCCCATGCCTGAAAGTTTGGCAGCAGCATCGACCATTCAGAATTTGGCTACAAAACGAGCCAGGACTTCCTGCGTAGCAATTGTGGCATACTGTGTGCCACATGCAGCTCCATGAGACTGTTTGAGAGGCTGTCGGCAACCTCCTGTCCAAGGACAACTGGCACCCCTTTCACGAACCTCAAGCTAAGACTAAGGCCCTTACCACGCTTCAGTGTGCATGAAACTGCCAGTGCAAGGAAGCAGGATAGTGTAGACTCACCTCTGCAGTCAGTGCAGCCACAGCTTAAACGGTACAATGCGCTTATTGGCTGTCTAGCCACCTAGATGACTTGGTGCACGAGTGAAGCGTGCAGCAGTGTTTCCCCCGCGTGTATCAGTGTTGTGCCTGTTGTGTACAATGTGCGGATATTACTGTCCACGAACCGTGGTCAACCAAATGGGCGGGGTGCGAGCAGCCACATGTGCCGTAGTCATTGGGTGATCACTAGCGTCACCTTCAGTGCCATTGCGCCACACAGCTCCAGGCCCATGCGAGGTCTGGGACACGCTTGCTTGTTTGTGCTTCATTTGTGGTCGCCTCTGGTGTGTTCAATCGTGTTGTATAATGTTCAAATAAACGCTTTCCTTTAAATAACTCCCATTTGCCTCGCCATGCCACCTGAATGCCCCAGCCTCCACGCCCAGCCCTCACAGTACCGCATACGGTGCAATTCATGAATTGCGAGGAGGACCAGAGATAGCGCAAATTAAAAGTAATGTGGTTTTTAGCAGCACAATTTACAACAATCAAGGCCTTAAGATGAAAAATATCTGCAGTGATTTCATTGAATCGACAGATTTGAAGATCCACGGTGGCCAAAATAGATCACAAAGAAAGCATCTGGCTTGGATGTTTTTAAAAAAAGCCTAGTAGAGATAAAAAATGTAGGTGATTTCTTGCGGAAGTTGGATGTTCGGATTTTTACTACAGAAGTGTAGAGCATGTGTTTGCTTCTATCTGTTTTGAGATGCGGCGTGTTCAGATGTATTTGAGCTCAAATGACAAGGAAAGCATTTCTTGTAAATATATCATGAGTGGTGTTCAAGTGTCAAGACGCGTAAAAAACAAAACAGGCTCGGGTAACACTTCTTTACCATGTCTCCAGATAAACCTCTCTCAAGCGACTTTTTTAAAACCTCTTGGTGTAGCATATCCTTGTGTTGTTCTCAGCAAGAGATCTTTTAAACGTTTACAAATAAACTTCTCAAAACTGCTAGCGGTAAACTTTTGCAAGATGTCTTCACCTAGAGGTAGACGATTGTACCTGTTTCAGGCTGTTTCAAGACGTCTTCAAGACAACTTGTGTTTCATGGGACATTCCCTTTTTCACAAATTGGCTTTCGTTATGAATGCGTGCAAGAAGATGCATACCCGAGGCGTGCGTTGCCTATTCACAAGCAAATACAAAGAGAAGGTTTGTGCTACGCCACCGCGATCGCGCCCCAGGCAATCGTTGTCCAGAGTACTCAAAGGCAGCTTTTGTGCTCCGAATTTCTCTCGTAACCATCGTTATCATAATGAACTGACTCTCAACCCGACAAATTATGACATGATCACGGTGTTGAAGGCTTGATATACACTCTAACAAACACAATAAATAGCATACGTGCCTATATTACAAGAATCGAAACCGATGAATATTTCTAGCAGCTCTTGATCGTTTTCCAACCCTTCAAGGTGTAAAAAATAAATCTTTGTCTACTCGGGATGACGTCCGACGGATTGAAGAGAATTACTCTTACTCTCTTGTCCTGGACTGATGACCCAGCCCACTAATCAGCTCGATTTTAAAGTTAAGTATTAAGTTTCCCCCTCCTTGCTATCCTCCTCTTCAACATCATCTTGAGTGCAGTTTTCCTATAACGCATTTCTGAATATTGGGAAGATATGGCTGCGGGAAAAGTACAAAAATAGCCCCCCCCCCCCCGGACTGAACAATAGTGTTAGTGCATCTTTACCGTATACGTGACTTGTTTTGATCAATAAACCTCCATACTGGTTGGAAACCTGGTATAAAGTCAGCTCGTGCCTGTACTTACAGAAGGTTATTTGGAACTCAATTTATATTTTTTGCGTGCCATAGCACATGTCGGCCTACTTTCATGCCATGACAACGTAAAGTGATGTGATGCAACACTTTCGAGCGTTCGGCAAGGTTGCAAAAACTGTTCTACCTTATATATGATTAGCGGGAATCGCAATGCCTTCTGCCAAAAGCCGACAGCCCCAAAGGCCTGGAATTTATTTTGGTCTTGTATTTCCGTTGTTGTTGGTTACTAGCACCTGGCTGTTTTCTTTGTTAGAAAGATTTCTCAATACAGAAGCTGACGCCTAGCTCAGACTCTTCGCGCTCCGAACAGGACCGGCTTCGCAAAGAATAGGGCGACGCCGACAATGTTTCTTCCGTAGCGGTATCCAAAAACTCACGCCCTAAGTTAGTTTTTGTGATTTTAAGTGTATTCCTGTGATAAAAAGTTACGCACTCATAAAATCTGGTGCGCACAAGCATCAGACGTCAACTGAGCGCAAAAAAATTGTGGGGAGAGCGAGCCCGAGTGAAGCAGACGACATATGCGAGAATCCCTAAGCTGACGTCACGGAGGCGCGCTTCGCAGCGCCGCCCGTGGTCCAGCTCACCGCCAATACTGACAGCTTCCCCCGAGCAACTCAATTCGCATCACTCTGACTTGCCTCAGAGGCATCTGATTGAACTTCGCTCATACAAGGCGGGGTGTCTTCGAGAACCGTCATTGAGGCTTTACACAGTAGTAAAGAAGAAGGAGAAAACTGTTTCCCAGTCACTGAACAAATCTTCTGCGTTTGGTGACCTTTTTTGGAAAGTGATAGATAAGTTGGAAAAGGCTTCTCTGCCTGCTTTGGGATGTGATGGGCACGGCCAGGAATTTAGTGCCATGGTCATTACGTTTTATGTTGTCATGCGAATGCACTTCTTTTCAAGGAAGAAAAATAGTGAAATTCTGGTCACTCAGCAAGTACAGCAAGCAAGGAAAAAGGCAAAGCTACTTTAAGCTATCTTGTTGGACTAGTGCTTCATACTCAATGATCAATATTCCTGTCGTGGATCTGTTTTGTTTTATTCAAGTTGCGTGCTCAATAAAAATATTCCTGCCGTGAATCTGTTTTGTTTTATTAACTTGATAAGAAGGGTACTCAGTAAACGCTGATAAGCTTTACCGTGATTTTTGGGTGCTGGCACTGAAATAGCGAGTGTTCAGCTACAAATACATGTAACAGCGTTGCACTGCGTGGCGCTCGATTCTGGGAAGGAAGCTGGAAATCCGTACGAAAGTGCGCCAGGCAGCCTGCCACCTAATGCATCGATAAGAAAGTAAAACAATGAGTGGGAGAAGCGAGCGTATACGACGCTCAACCCCACATAATTATATATTTGGTTTTGTGAATATTCAGTTCCCGAGCCTTATCTCGCCTCGTAATCCTGTTAGATAATGCGAAAGCAGCGCTCACATTAACCACAACGCAAACGCACATTAGACGCACGCATTTGCAAATTTTGTAAGTTATGTTTCGACGGTGAACGCCCGTTAAGTGGTCATTTTAGTCACGAACGATCTCCAGGACTCAAGAAAAAGCAATGGAAACTAATGAGACAGTTGGGAGTCAGCGCCCGTCTTGTGCACTCTTTTCTGTACTTTGTGTGTTTGCGATCTAACGCTTCCACATGGACACCCATTTTATAAATACAAAGGTGCGTCTTCAGTTGTGCGACCTGAGAAGGGCGGGAGCTATCAGATGCACTCCGCACACACTGGGGTACGTCGGCGCTTTCCAATCCTAGCAGACGACGCGCGAGCTATGAAGCAAGACTCGACGGCAGCGCCGTTAGTTCCGGCGACGACCGTTCCGGCCACGCCGAACACAGGGCCCGTATGGCCCGTATGGGAAAGGCTCCGTGCGCTCGTATGGTGGCCACACCAGCGCCTGAACAACTAGCGCCATCTACGGCCACTGGAGGCATTCATCGGATGTTGTTGTCATCGATTGCGCCCTTCCCCGTACCGGCCGTGCTACGCTGCGATGACTGCTCAAACCACCGCGCTCGTTTTAACGGTTTTAGAGAGATGGGATATACTGGCTCGTTTTCTTTTTCATATAAGAAAACCTCAAAACGTGGTCGCCAGCTACACGCCACAAACGATGTTTACTGCATCTGGGAGGAGCTAGCGAACGCAATGGAGCCGTCAGATGTTTCCAGCAATGGCGTTGGGCACATGACAGACGTGACCGTGGGCTGCGACTTTTAGTTAGGGGCGGGTACAGTGAATCGTTGTGAGTTCTGTTGTAAACACGCGGCTCACGCATCTCTGCACTTTATTATGAGTTCAGTGAGTCTAAGCGAGGTAGGCGGGGGAAGCTGCACGCGCAAGGCCGGGTGCCACGGCTCGCGTAAACATGCCGATGCAGTTGCTATGTTCGTCAACTCATAACTGTGAGCACCGGGCGGCTATTGCCAAATTTTAGCGCCGGTATCAACGTCGGTGTTCCAGCTCTGTCCGCATCAACGAAATGTTAGTCGTATGGAGTTGGCCGCGATGTCTGCGTCAAAGCAGCCCCCGAGGCCGCACGGGAAGAACCTCTGCGCGTACACCTAGGAAGGGGTAAGCAGCGATGAGCACCATAATACAGAAGAGGAATAACCGATACAGATTGGTAAAGCATAAGAAACACGTAATGCTAAAATTCCGGGAAGCATAAGCTCAGCGACAAAAAGAAAAAAGACAACGACCGACACCATCACTGCTTCAAGATGATTGACGCGCATATTAATGGCCAATTCGTTTAGCTGCGGTGGTTGCCTGTGGGATCACTGCAGTTTCGTGTCAACCGTTACTGTGCGTCATATTGCGTAGCACTCAGGTAAGATTCGTGGGGTCTATGCTGGCGCGCTGTTTTTGTTCTCGATGAAGATCGCGTTGCCCATGCAAGTTTCGCCGGGTGCCGGCTGTTGCAGGTCCCCTGCGAAATTGATAGCGGGTGTACACAGAAACAAGATCCTAGAGCGCACTCACACAAAACATTCACACAACCACATTCACACAAAACAGCAAAACGAACGCTTATGGCCAGAAGTCGATCGGCGTTGTTTACATTGCCCGCCGCACTGCGCGGGTTCATCGCTGTCGCCTTTCCGTCATTTCAAGGGAACCGAGGTAAACTATTTTTTCGTCAGCCTCCTCGCGACCTTTTTAAAATGTTGCGGAGCCGTAGACCCAGGAATACGTACAGAAATGCGCACTTCTAATCCGATTTTTTCACAACGACTGCGGAATCTCCACCCGGTACGCCGCTCTTTCGGGGTGACCAACATCCGATTTTCGACGGTGCCGCTGTTCGGCGGCGCTGCGGTCGCACTCGAAACACCAGCGCACGGAGCCTATGGAAGTAGTCTAGGCTGGGAGACGAGTTGGGGCCGCATCCGCCGGCGGAGTTCGCAAACTGGCCTAATCTAAAAACTGTGGGTACGACCGAAGTTGTCACGATTGTTTGAATGGCTGTCCCTATTCGCACGTCACGTAAACAATTTTTATTTTTAGTTCGCACGTCGCGTGCTAACAATTTTTCTTTACAGTTCACACGCCGCGTGGGAACAATTTTTATTTTTAGTTCGCACGCCGCGTGCCAACAATTTTTATTTCTAGTTTGCGCGCACGTTGCATGGGAACAATTTTTTCGTTCGTACGCCGCGTGCCAACAGGGAATTTTTATTTTTAGTTTCACACGCAACTGAAAGAAAGAGAAGAGGATGAAGAGAGGGAGAGACAACCTAATAGAAAAGGATGACCACTGGTTACGTTGGGGTAAAGGAAATGTGGAGGGAAAGAAAGAGAAATAAAGAAAATGCTGGTCTAAAAGCGTGAGTGTTCCGGCTAGTTGGTAATCCATTAGCAACACAGCGCGAAAATTTACCAAGGACGAGACGAAGACGACAAAAAAAAGCGCTGACTTCCAACTGAAATTTAATGAAAAGAAACGCACACATAAATATACATTCTATCACAAAGGTATGGCAGATACCGCAGCTGCAACCCAGCCACGTGCACAAAACAGATCAAAACCCCTGACCCATACATACATCGAAACAAGTGACAAGGAAAATAAGACTACACACGATCACTAAAGGAAAGTTCAGAATTCGGTGCCCAAGTAAGTAGTCTTCATTTTTTTACAGCAGAATGGACGGGGCACTTATGCACTTTATGTCCTTCACTTATTATCACCGCTGCCTCAATAATCTCTCGGGTAAGTGCATGACCATGACGGCTGACAACAAGACACTTATCAAACAGTGGCGTGCAACCTGCCTTTTCACACGAACGGACAATGCCGGCTAAGATTACCCTCCAAACTGCGCCTAACATTATAATCATGCTCCCGCAACCTGTCATTCAGACAGCGGCCCAGTCTGCCCTACGTATTCTTACTCGCACGAAAGGGGTATCATGTAGATAGCCCCTTCCGCACACTCAACTGAAAGTTTTGTCGGTGATTTACGGGGCAACCACTATCCGTTTTAGATTTGGGCCTATTTATTTAACACAGCCTGGACAGTTTATGCGGCGCAGATAACACGACCGTGAAGATTTACACGCTCAGCAACTTTCTTCAATTTGTGTGACACACCATGAATGTATGGCATAACAACAATTTCCTTTCTTGTGGATGCCTTATCAGTGTTTTCTTTGTTTAGTGTGCTTAAGATACTTCCGGCCGCAACCCACCAGTGAAACGAGTGGCCACATACCTGTAAAGCAATGCGCTGTGTGTGCTTCCCTCTGATAAAGAAGGTGGGTTTGCTGTCCTTCCCAAAGGGGTATTTCCAAAGTAAGGCTATTGAGGCGAATCACCTCAAATTTCAATCTTGTCAAGGATGTTCCTCTTAAGTAAGGTAAACAGCGTTGCAGAGAAGATGTGCACCAAGCACAACTTAACCAATTTAGCGCAACAGATTAAGAAAAGCAAAGTCCAGAGTCTTGACATGTTGTTCACGGTCAAGCCACATAAAGTAGATTGGCCCCCTCAGAGTTATAGTCACGGAGCAGCGAAGTTGGCAGAAGAGTGTCGCTGTGTTCCTCCAAAAGAACCTGAAATTATTAACCATTGATGATCCGTTCTACACAAAGAATTCAGACCAAGTGTGGGCTTTCTCAGAGAACGTTGTGATGAAGTGTTTAACGCTTTTTCAATTTACATAAAAGACCTGTACTATTCTTTGTCCTCATAATTACATTGGTTGGATTGTGTCGAGGCTGCCACTGATTCATTCATTCGAAGGGATCACCGGCTATCAATAGGCTCAGGACAGCGAAGTTTGCCGGGCAAGCTCAGAGCCAAGCCGTGGCAGAATCGCGCAATCTCTGGGTCGGTTCCGCCGCGCCCACTGCCTTCAGCGCCCCGTGGACGCAACTTTGCAAAAACGTTATTTGCGTGTGTAATAATGTCTGAACGTTATTTGCGTGGGTGTCTACTACATACTGTAACAAAGTCATGCAGAAATGTTATATGGTAGGGGGAACCCTTCAAATAAATGGCGTTCTGATAAGAATACTGTCGTCTTGCTGCCGAGTCGTAGGTTAACACAACTGGAAAGCGTGTGGTTTCAAGGTATTGCATTCTCCCGCGGATTCTTCTCGTTTTTTTTTTCGCAGATACGAAGCGGGGTTAGTGAATCTTGAAAAACCACACTAATCGTAATCGAACGGACTACATGCTGGCCGGGGGAGTACGGGCAGCTTGTTAGTAGGCTGGTTAGCAGGCGGCAAATACACAAGTGCGCAATAAATTTGGTAACAAAGAGGGCACCCAAACACAGTTATAGCATCGTAGATAATTATCACCAAGCGATTCTACTCTGCTTCATCTAATATTTTACGTGCTTATATCACCGTATTAAATACATATAACCACAAATGGGGCGGACACTTATAGCCGTAACGTTCCCAAATGTTTCGAAGCTATTGGATAGCATAAAGTCACCGCGGCTTCTTCCAAAAGAAACAATGGAATTGTGTAATCTAGCCACTGAAAAGCAAAGAAAAATAGAGCTAAGACGGGCCGCGATAAAAGTTGGAAATACATGAACGCAGTACGAAAGTTTCGCGTTCGGGAGGAAGAGGAGGAGGAAGAACTTTATTTATCCCATTCGTTGTGATTTCGGTCACTCCGGACTAGTGAGGGGAGTCCCCAGGGAACTAAATTTTTCTCGCGTGACTTTTGCTGCAAGGGTGTTGACGGTAATAAAAGCGCTACTATTTCTTTCTAACAGAAGTCTCATGCCGGACCCGTTGGCGTGGAGAGTAAAAAATGCCCGAATATGAATATTCCGTAATTTATTCCGATACGCCTATTAGATGTTCTGGAGCCCCCCCCTCCCCCCTTCCCCCCATCCCCGCCCAATGGAATTTCTTGCGATAGCCTTCTCGTGAAGAGTTTCTTCGGGTCGTGTTTGTATACAGCTGCCGTACTGGGCTACACCTGGAAGCCTAAACGTTTATTGGTGGAGTGGGCACTTATTACTGTCCTCACGTTCGCTATACACGAACAAATGTGAATTTCATACTCCTACATGTATGGAGCATCACATTCGGATCAAAGACTCATATGTGACACCCATGTGGTCCAGTTAGTAGTTCTGCAGTCGCAAGTGCAGTCACATGGATGGAATACCCCATCCCCTCCCCCCCCTTGCAAAAAACTCCGCGCAACATCTGATATATTTGCACACAAAGCCTCTTCACTTGTGGATTGACAATATAAATGACGCCTTCTTTTGAAGCGAGACATGTTGATCTTGAGAAAGTTTTGCCCTGAGGCAGAGTGTATACAAGCGTTTCTCGTCTGGGCAATCACGTCTATGCCGCCTTCATATGCCTTCCCATGCGCGAGATGAACGAATAAATCCTCCTTCATTCACCTGCACTATGTGACAGGGTTACTATTACACCTCTTACTACGTTTTAAAACCCAAAAGGGGCGACTAATATGCTTCATTCGCGAAGCAAAAAGAGGAGCGCCCCCAGCCGGGAACGTACCCCCTTGCGAGGACCGACCCAGTGTTGCGCGTATCTGCTGAAGGGGGTGCTGGGTGTCACGAGCTTCGTGTCGCCTCTGGGCGCTGTCCGGAGCAGTGTCTCGGGATGGTGAAACTGCTCGAAGTTACAGAGTACGCGCACAGTTTCGTCACGGCGCGGCATGGTCGCCGTTCTGGCGGGAATCGGTCGACTGGAGTGCCAGGTCTTTTTGTATTGGCACGTGACGTGTTTGACAAAGGACAGAAATTTCGGTCATGGTTGGGTTAACTTCGTCGCGAGCCGTATGGAGAATACCTGAACAGAGGCCGCCCGAAAGTCGACCGGCCAGCGTCCAGAGTTGCCTTATGCGTAGAGCGTTTGTGGAAAATCCTCACCACAAGTTTTTGTAGATTTCTTTGTTTCTTTTCGCGCGTGCGCAATGATATGCCTGTCTGTATTTATGTATGTTTCTGCGTGGAATAATAATTGAGAGTTTGCACCCGTCCTTGCGTACTTCTCTCTGTGTGGTTGTCTTCCTTAGTGCTGCTTACACTTTTGATAATGTTCACCAAACTCGCCCAATAACAAGTCAGTCTAAAGTAGTTTACTTGCCTTGGCTTCTAATGGGAATTTCACCTAAAATAGACATACAATTTTTAAAGGTAATTTGGTTTGGTTTAAAACAGTACCAGGTTAAAGATATTGTGGACGCATATTACGTTATTGTCTTGCAATTCTGCTAGTTTTTAATCGCTACTGCTATCATTCAAACGGCATTTTTTCGCCATGTAGACCCGCATGTCAAAAGCGAATGTCATCATAGCTAATGTCATGCCAGTTGGATAACGTAAAGACCTATGTATATTTGCTTTGGACGCGGTTTCTTATGCAAGAAATTTATGTTCCTGCATGTGAGTACCTTTCTATTTCACATCTGAAGCGCAGTAACCTCACTGCGCATTTGTAAGACCGAAGTGGAAACTGCCATTGTGTTGCACCTATAATATACGAAGCACCAAAGTCGTAGTTGGACATGTCTGCAGTTTGTCAGGTGCTCCTTGAAAAAAATTCGTCTAAGGAGCGTTTATTTGGATTCAATTTGTCTCCAGGATAATCCGCTGCTGGCGGGTTTCATATTCGTATAATTACGTAGTTCTATGTGATTTTAAATTTCTCACTTATTTCGCCTCAGGATTATCCGCGGCCATATTTCAATTTTAAAAAATGTAATGTAACGTTAATGTAACAAACGCGTTCCAATGCTCGAAGTGGAACTGGAACACGTTCCTTTCGCAACTTGTAATGGGAACTTCGTTTCAAAATTGGAAGGAACGACGAACGAGCTTTGTTCCTGTTTTAGAGGAACGTGTACAAACACACTGCCGCAAAGCAAGCATGGCGCGCTCCCGCTCTAGCAGACGACACGAAGCCAAGCCTGCAAGCCCCTATGCGCCTGCGCCATTACCTTCGATGCACGGCCGCGGCTTGTGCTCTGGCGCCCCGCGGGAGCGCGGCCATACGCTCGACACGAAAAGTGGACGGCCCTGTTACATGTCAGTTCCACTTGCGTGATATCTATAAAGTCCCGCGCATGAGTATGTTCAATTGTTCACTAACTGAAGATAAGCTGGTTAACGTATGGGTGCACATATTTGTAGGTGGGTTCATTCCAAGCCAAACGTGCCAGCCGTAAAATCGACCATCACGGATTTGCTCAGTAAAAATTGTGGGTCATCCTCGCATGACCCACAATACTCCCTGAAAGTATTTTTGTCCAAAAATATTTTGTTCTTTTTCTAGCAGCCCTTTTACCTCCAGGGTTTAAAGCAAACTTACGTCTGTGAAAAAATTCATGAAAAAGTAACTTCTCTTACAATGGCCACCATTTTTTGTGAACATCATGTTGAGGCCCTGGGCTGCTCGGTGGCGCATTTTTAAAATCTTTTTCCTTTTCTCTGCTGTGATTACGCCATTCAGAATATACATGAGGTCGAGCATTTTCAAACATTTTTAGCAAATACGAGCACATTCTCTCAGCCAATGAAGCATTTGTACTGTATCTCAGCACCGTGGAAAATTTGTAAAAACTATATTTACACTGAAAAACGGTGAAATGTGCGAGAAGAAGTTTGTCGAACTTTGAAAAAATTGGGCCCACCTCCCCGCGAGGGGGACTCGAGTAATGCGTCGCATAGGGGGTGGGTGTATTGCGTTAACGTGTTAGTGTTTGGGGAGTTGGTGGTAGTGAATGCGTTTGTATCAGCAGCTTCTGACGTAGTTTGAATGAGTCAAGGATATAAGGCGCGTTCGTAGCCTTCCCATTCTGTGTCGGCTTTGTGGCGCAGTGGGTAGAGCACCATCCCTACTGAAACGTTCCGTATATACGGACTTATGGGAATACGGAGTTCATACCGATTATACCACCCCCAATCACACCGCAAGTATGTGTTAGTATAAAAAACAGGGGAATCGCATAGTTCGCGCAATAAAAACGTTTGGCACAGGTTTCGTGTTTTTATCTTCAATAATAAGCAAAATGACGCTCCGTTTGTTTTCCGTATACTTCGTATATACGGAACTCATACGGACAATGATTTAGCAGTTCTAGTAAGACTTACAGATATAAAATCGGTGTGAAAAGTTTGGATAAGTATGCACTATTTTGTTCAGGTGGGTTTCTCAAAAATATTCCGTGTTTTGTGGCGGCTTTGTGTCATTCTAGGAAAGTAGTCCGTATTCCCATGTTTCCGTATATACGGAACCTTTCAGGAGGGATGTACATTGTGATTCCGCCCGCAGGGTCGAGGGATCGAAACCACGCGCCGGATAGTATTTCTTTTTATATAGTGTAGGAGGAGGGTGCGGACTACGACTACGGACGTCAACGCGGGTGACATCGTGAGATTACTGAAATGCTCTGCATTTAAAATCTCCTTTCTGGCCCATATTCACCTTAAAATTGCGCATTGTTGTGCTCGTAGTAAAAATATAAAATACAAGCCATTCACTAGCACAAATGATCGCAGTTTATTTGAGAAGTTTATTCCAGAAGTTGTTTGTTTTAGGAGAGAAAATTTTTTTTCAATTTGTATAGCGACACTACTTCACCCCGTTGTTCCACAGAGCGTCTTCTCTGCAAGGCACGCACCTGCTGCATGAAAAAGGCGCGAGCCAGCGGTTTGCGCTTCAAGATACCTTTGCCCGCAATGGGATTTTGTAGCGTCAGTACAGGAAAAAGGAATATTTCGTGGTTAGCGGAAAAGTACAAACGTAGAGCTAGCGGTGGTGCGCCCATTCCATGAGTACGGGAACTCAACGACGGACATCAGATGTGCATTTAAAAGGGCATCGGGTTATGCAATTCCTGCTAACGCATACAAATAAATTCGTTAACTCGATGACTCCGCCGCTGTTTGTTTCGTAATTTTCGGCATACTTAAAAGATACCACGTATAACATACCCTGCTTCTTTACATGCACGTCCATGTCCAGCCAGCCGTTGAGTTACCAGTACTCATGGAATGGGCGCACCACCGCTAGCTCCACGTTTGTACTTTTGCCCGCTACCACGCGTAATATTCCTTTTAAATGCAGAGCAATTTCAGTAACTCACGATGTCACCCCGCGTTGACGTCCGTAGTCCGCATCGCTCCCCTACACTATATAAAAAACTAATACTTACCCGGCGCCAGGTTTAGATTCCCATGACTCTGCGGGTGGAACGCAAGGTACATGGTGCTCTACCCACTGGGCCAGAAGCCGACACAAACGGAAGGTTTACGAACGCGCCTTATATCCTTGACTCATTCAACTGTCGGCCACAGGTGCGCCCTCTTTCCTGCGTCCTCCTCGCCTTCTCTCCGCTCTGCAACACCCTCTCCGCGGCGTTCGGTTCGGGCGCACAACAGGTGGGGACGTGCGCAACACCCTCTCTCGCCGCGTTGGGTTCGCGCTGAGCAACAATCGGTTTCGGCCGCACAAGAACAGGTGGAGGCGCTCGCATCGCGCTCTCTCGCCGCGGTCGGTTCGCGCTTAAACCACATATGTCGTTCGCCGCGCGCTCCGGTCGGTAACAATCTGTGGCGTGATCGTGACGTCAACATCACGCGTTCGTGTGGTGGCGCGATTTCGGCGCTATAACACTCTCTCGGCGAGGGGGGATTGGATTCGATTGGATTGGCTTGGCTTGGCTTGGCTTGGCTTGGATTGGCTTGGCTTAGCTTGGATTAGATTGGTTTGGATTTGGATTGAATTGGATTAAAGTGGATTGTGTTGGATTGTGTTGCGTCATAGCCGCGCCACGTTGCGTCATAGCCGCTCCACGTTGCGTCATAGCCGCGGCAGGGGGTTCACGGCACGTTTCACGTTTCACCATCGACTTCATCGACAATGTCTACGCTGGAAGACAACAATTACAACAACAACAACCAATACGTAATCCATACGACTTGCAGGCGCGCCCCCCGCGGAAATGCTCTGCATTTGATCGTGCCCCTCACGAGGGGGATGTTTCTTTTTTCCTGTACTGACGCTACAAAATACCATTGCGGCGAAAGGTAATCTTGAAGCGCAAACCCGCTGGCTCGCGCCTTTTTCATGCAGGCAGGTGCGTGCCTTGCAGAGAAGACGCTCTGTGGAACAACGGGGTGAAGTAGTGTCGCTGTACAAAGTGAAAAAAAAATTTTCTCTGCTGAAACAAAACTGTTCTGATTAAACTTTTGAAATAAACTGCGATCGTTTGTGCTAGTGCAGTGGTTCTCAGCCATGACTGCCCCGGGGACCCTTTCGGCTTGCTAAAGTGATGGGGGACCCCACGATGGAGGCATATGTTGTGTGGTTTCATAATGTCAACAATTTCCTTACTTGCAGCTTACGTAGCCCACAGACTTATCGATGCCCGCCTTTGATGGTTGACGCTAAGACGAGCGCACATATGTTAAACAGTCGTGGTCTTGAATCTAAAATCTTCTAAACACACTTATATTGCCTCTTCTGTGTAATCGTTTTTCCTTCTCATAGCTGGCTTGTCGTGCAAAAAGCAGTTGTTAAAATAGGTGCTACGCGGAGAGAACTAAACGTACATTTAATGCGACAAGCTACATTTTTTGCATTGCAAGAAAGTTGCTGGCAAATCGAGAAAAGCTTGAGTAAGAACTTTGAGGTAGGCTTCGGCAGGACCCCTCAAATGCGCTCGCGGACCCCGAGGGGTCCGCGGACCCCCATTTGAGAATCACTGTGCTAGTGAATGGCTTGATGTGATATTTTATACGAGCAGCAACAATGCGCATTTTCAAGGTAAATATGGTCAGAAAAGGAGATTTTTCGAAGTTTTTGACAAAACGTTTTCTCGCACATTTCACCGTTTTTCAGTGTAAATATAGTTTTTACAAATTTTCCATGCTGCTGAGATACAGCTACAAATGCTTCATTGGCTGAGAGAATGTGCTCGAATTTGCCTAAAAATGTTTGAAAATGCTCGACATCCTGTATTTTCTGAATAAGCGTAATCACAGCAAAGAAAAGGAAAAAGGTTTGTAAAAATGCGGCATAGAGCAGCCCAGCCCTCAACATGATTTTCACAAAAAAGGTGGCCATTGTAAGATGAAGTTTACTTTTTCATGAATTTTTTCACACACGTAAATTCGCTTAAACCCTGGAAGTAAAAGGGCCGCTAGAAAAAGAACAAAATTTTTTTGGACAAAAACACTTTCAGGGAGCATTGTGGGCCATGCGAGGATGACCCACAGTTTTTACTGAGCAAATCCGTGATGGTCGATTTTACGGCTGGGACGTTTGGCATGGAATGACCCAGGTACTCAAGTGATGACCCCTTGCGAAGCCTCAGCAACAGCCAAGTAGCAGCTCAATGTGCTGAACAAGATATCGGACCAATTTCAGCTACGTATACTTCAATCTTGCGCTGCTGAGCACGAGGTCGCGGGTTCGATTCCCGGCCGCGGCGGCCGCTTTTCTGATGGAGGCGAAAAGCAAAAACACCCGTGTGTACGAGATTTCGGCGCACGTTAAAGATCCCCAGGTGGTCAAAATTAATCCGGAGCCCTCTACTACGGCGCGCCTCATCGCCTGTGTTGCGTCGGCGCGTTAAACCCTACAATCAATCAGTATACTTCAATCAATGTCTTATGGGAACGAAACAATTACAAATGCGTTTCGTATACAAATTTAGCAATTATTTTTTCTGACTATAATTCTCGAACATTACAAAGTGGAAATAACCTGCAGCTTTCTGTAGAGAACAACATTACAGGGAGTCAGTCATGCGCCAACATGTTTTGTTATTCTGTGTGGTCTGACAACTGTCCCCTGTATCTTTCATTTTCCTTAAAAATTGCTGACTGCACCACTGTGCTTGCGCCCATTTCTGAAAATTTCCCATTATCTGACTGAAACCTTGGTGTGGAGCCAGCGCTCGTCACATATTTTTCCTCTGTGAGCAGGCATTCCGTAATCTCTAGCAGCTTCTCTGTTACAAAAATTGTTGTACCCTGTGTGGGTACTGTTCGTATAGTTTGTGCCAAGAGATGCAGCATTTGTCCCATTGCCAAACCTGCTTCTCTCTTGAAGTGGAGACCTTGCAGGGCACTCCTGTATGGTCAGCATTCGACTATATAGCAAATTTAAAAAAAAACTAAAAGCAGTTTTTAGGTTGGAGATTTAGCTATTGATGTGGCCAAAAGAAACCATGCCAACAGAAAAATAAAGCTGTGAAGCAACTCAGTTTCTTTTATAATTTTTCCCAGATTTCCTGCCCCTTTTGTCCTGCGTATTAGTGCAGTCGTAATTTTCTAGAGCGTAAGCTTTCATAAATGAGCCATGCTTTCAGCTTACATACCTGAGCACCACCGAAGCAGCATGGGTAGCTCTGCTTGATGAGGTCAAACGCCACCTTGTAGCTCTCCGTGCGTTGAGAGTTGTGCAGTAGTAAGGCGAGGGGCATGGCACCGGCTGGTCAATCCACCCGGCCAACCATGGCCGATCCACCCGTGTAGTGGTCATTGCTGCACCATGCCGGCGATAGCCAGTTTTCCGGCTAGGAAGCTAAGCGTTCACATTTATTTTTTTTTTTCCCTGACTCTACTTTCATATTATACATATAAGAAAATCTGTTCTGTATTTCCTTTTCTAAATTTTGAGACCTAAAATAATATAGGTCACACCCTGATTAGGCACAAAGCTTCTTCGCCAATCCCCCGCGTAGTTATGTGTCATGGACTGAGGCAACCAACCATCAGCAACACGCGCGTCGCGTGGCCGTGCGCAGGCCAGGGCAAGCCTATGCGGGCAAGAGCTGCGGCGCGTTTTTATTGCCAGCCGTGAAGGTGAGTGCCACGCACATCGCTCTCTTTCGACCTTGCCGAACGCGACTCAGGTCGCCCCCTTGACGGTCTTCACGGTCGGTCGGCTAGCATCGAGGTTTGCCTGGCTCTGGGGTGCGCTAGCAGAGCCGCGCCCTTTCGCATAATACCAGGTTTTATAAGGTGCGTCGTTTCGCCGCCGTCGTCTTATAAGAGGATTTCGCGCTCGTCACGCCCAGTAGGCCTTATTTTGTTCCGTGCTTCGTAAGGCAGCTGACGTGTTGTAAGACGTCGCAGTTTTGGAAATGTCGTTTGTGGTGAATGACTAGCCGAGTGTGGTACCTTCCGTTTTCGGTGGCCGAAAATCCTGTTTTCTGAACTACGTTTTTGGTTGGATTTTCTCGCTGCGCCAGTAGTAGCGGCAGTTCAGCTGTTGGACGTACCGCATTACCACTATCGCCCCGGGTTACATTCCTTGCCAAAATTTTTTCGTGCCCGATACACCCCAACTTCACCCACGGGCCTTGCTTTTCAAGTGTTGCGAAAATTTCCCTAAGTATCCGTTCCAGTGAGGTCTGCATGCGCCATTTTCACGCCAGCTTTCTTGCGGGGCTACATGGTTCCACACCACTTATATCTGCGAACGTGCCTCTCTCGCCGCTCCTTGCGGCCGTGCCCTCACCACTGTTCAGTTTTTTGAGGCGGGGACACTTCCTCGCGGCTAGGGGCTTGAGAGATGTTAGCGCCTGATATGCAGTCTGTACAGGAGCGTGCTTTGACTGATTTGCAATTTGATCGTGTTGATTGATTTTTTTGTTGACTATTGTGATTTACAATATTTGATTAGCCATTTTGTCAAGCCTCTGGTGGTTCCCATTATTCGCCTTTGCTGTAGAACGGCAATTGCTCATGTAGTGTATAACTGCGCCGATACGTCGGTCCCGGATCTCAGCGCGCGCGTTTTTGAAAGGAGAATGCGCTTGATGCATGATATCGTCTGCTCTTTCTGGCGTAGTGTGTCATCGCTGCAATAGATTATATCCGATTAAGATCGAGAAGTAACGGAGATGACTCGCGTCACGTTCAAATACTCGCATTAGCACACTCTGTGCCACGCGGAGGAACAGCCGGCGGCGGTGATGAACTGCCGTTGACGTTGTGAAGTGTATTGGCGGGTACACTTTAGGATAGGAGAGCTGTTATACAGTAAAATGCTTAATTTATTCGAATAGTTTGGTGTTTGAATAACTGATTTGCTGTTCGTTTTCTATGCGTGTGTGTGTGCAGTATATATGTGTGTGTATATTATGTGAACTATGGCATCTCCACTATGGTCTCGTGTGTGACAACGGTAAATTTTTGACTGGAGAAACGTTTTTAGTTGGGGCTTCTTTGCTAATGCAATGTTTTTATTTTTCTTGCCATTTTTCAAGCGTTTCTCCAGGTAAGTGGGAACTGCTCAATCAGCTGCTGAGGGTGCGAATTTCTCTTATTGTGATTGATTGATTGTAGACGGTTTAACGAGCCGACGCAACGCAGTCGATGAGGCGCGCCGTTAGTGGAGGGCTCCGGATTAATTTTGGCCACCTGGAGATCTTTGACGTGCGCCGAAATCTCGTACACACGGGCGTTTTAGATGCGACGCTGAGAGGAGCATCTCTTGCCGGCGGCCCTGTCCTGCGTCGTCGTCGTCGGCTTCCCGCCCAGCTGCGTCTCTCCTTCGCTCACCCCCTCTCCGCTCTCCGATAGCGAACACTCTCGCCCAACATCTGCGGGCGCGTGGCGCAGCGCACTCTCACTCCGCCGGTGGGCGGCGCTGCGCACGGTCGCAAGCGCGCTATGCGCATGTGCAGCGCCCTTTCTCTCGCGGTCTCCTCTCCTTCGGGCGCGCTGCGCATATAAGCGGAGTGGCCGCCCTCCGGCCGGTCTCTCAGTCGACGGTCGTCCGCGCTACGGTTGCTCTCTCTCTCTCTCGCATTACCCGACGATTGCTCACGCAATTCGAGTAATCGGCCCAACGGAAACGCAAAATGGAACCCCCTTCAGCGTCGCATCACACCAGTGTTCCCGCGAGGGGAGGTGGGCGTAATTGTTTTGCTTTTCGCCTCCATTAGAAAAGCGGCTGCCGCGGCTGGTTATCGAGCCCGCGACCTCGTGCTCAGCAGCGCAACGCCTTACCACTGAGCCACCGCGGCGGGTCTCTTACTGTTACGTTTATTGCACTTAGCCTTGTAACACTTCATGATTTTATTCACAATATGAAAGAAAATTGCGCAGTGTCACCTACAGTTTAATGTAATTGTTTTGCCAGATTATTTATCAGGATTGCGGAGTATTCATTATTCTGAATGATCAGAGTCTTCTTGGTTGTTCGTTGCAATTTTTGTATATCTGCGAAGGAACGTTAACCAGTAGTAGTAGGTTTTTGTGCTAGGTGTACTGCATTACATGATGAGAAAACAAAGATGGTAAATGCCCACTTTTTTAGGGAGTGTTATTGTTTCGATAGCAGAGAGTGGCTGGAAGCAGGTATTAATGGAGTCTTTCCGTAGATGCCTCCTGTAGCTTTCTTGATCTGGGACCACATTTTTTCGTCATAAATTGTAATGCTGTCCGCGGTCTGGATAAGATGTGGTCCCAAACATATACTGCAGTGAATAGCAATAATTCACAGCCACACCTGGCGCGTATACAATGTTCAGCTATGTTTCCACAATGCGGAAGTAACGATGCGGCACATTGTGAAGACGGTGGGAACTACAAACGCCGGCCGCCGCCTTCTCCGCGGCGTTGATGGGATGTGCGCTGCGTTACTGATAGGGCCTCGGGCAGTGTTGTGGATCTGTTTCGCTTCTTTTCGCCTTTCCGCGCCCTAAAAAAACTTGTTATGGTGACGTCTATAAGCAAAGAGTACGTTTAGGTCACTTAAACAGCAGCTGCGATTTCGTACAGCACGCGATCACCTGCAAGAGCTACCCAGGGACGCGGTTCTGCGCGCATCGTCGCCGCTCTCCGGGTGTCGGCGACGGTAACATTGTCACATCCGAATACGTCAGGCACAAATTCTACTGTCGCCTCGTTTAGGCCTGATACTGGCACAGTGAGAGGTTGGCCTTCATTTTGCAGCGTGGACAATGAATGCTGCTTCGTTTCGAATATATACGTCGCAGAAAAATATGTTTCGGGGATGTGATTAGTCAACCCCGGGACAATTTTGCCTTTTATAAGAATGTAAACCATGCGGAAATGTTGTATAGTCCAAGCCTGTACATCGCTAAATATGTGCCCTCACACTCCTTATAGCAAGAACCAAGGCAATATAATATGAAACCACGAAATAATACATGCTGTACAAGTGCGGAAAAAACATAAGAGCTCTAACGGAAATAAAAAAAAAATTGCGCCACCTTCCTGTGTAGATGCGACGCATCGTGGGGTTCACTTGGTGCTTCCGATAGAATGATTCTGAAATCGTGTGAAAACGTGTCGGGAACGCGTATGATTATTATGTTGTATGATTATTATTATGTTTTATTGGCCAATCTTGGTCAATCTCTCTAAGTGGTGTGCTTGGGGCTTCGCTGTCACAACGACCTTTACTCCATCATTGTTGCTGTAAGTGGGAGCTTCTTTTCTTTTATTGCAAGTGTTAATCATTGCCCCATCATGCGCTGTATCAGTAGCTTCTTGACGTAGTTTGAATGAGTCAAGGATATAGGGCGCGTTCGTAGCATTTGATTCTGTCTCGGTTTTGTGGCACAGTGAGAAGAGCACCATGTACCTCGCATTCCGCCCACAGGGTCGTGAGATCGAAACCGGGCGCCGCTAACTATTATTTTTTTACATAGTGTTGGGGGAGGGGTGTGGACGGACAACAACGCCGTATGGAGGGACAAGGCGAGTGAATGAGATGCAGTCGCATCTAATACAGTGCAGCTTCTGACATGCTAAAGACTTTCGTCGAAACTTAAGCCGGGTAGGACTCCCCAGACCAACTATACGCGAAATTGCACTGCTAGTTCGTTGGACATTTTTGGAAGGGGGGGCGGGGGGAAGCGACGGGGGCTAGGGGAAGGGGACGCTGTGCACAAAGGCGGAGCTGAATCAAGCTATGAATGTTGTTGTAATCACACACACAAAGTCTAGCGTTCATTGCCATTTTGTTGTAGAGTTCAACGAACAGCTGATCGTTCAGCGGGCGCATTTTTGGAAGGGTACAAGGTAGGCAGTACACAAGCGATGGAAGGTGTCGTTGGAAGAGTGTGGATGTGATAAGGCCCCCTGATTTCAGTTTATCCTATATTCTGCAGGCTCCCTGTGCCATTTGACGATATTTCGATGAAGCGTTTAGTCGCGGACGCGGATTATATTCCAAGCCATCTGCGCGCTGCTTGCAGAGGATGCAGGGTGGTGTGACGATTAATTGGAACTCTTCAAAACTTTTTCCTCAGTGAACCGCCGTTCTGTTCGCGCGCAAACTTCACACGAGGGTCGAGTTTTGTGGTCTATTTTGTTTGACACCAAGAACAACGACGGTACTTACCGGCGTATTCTGAAAATAAATACAAACGATTTTCGCCTAATGGAAAATGGCGGCTGAATTGGGACGTGCTAGCAGTGCGAGTTGATCTTGGAAGGACGACGCCATCTTGGTACTCAGTGCGAAAGCAAGCTTTGGATTCACGGTAGGAAGGAGCCAAATGGTGCAGCAAACGATCAGAAAATGCAGCTAGGAGCCAAATGAGCTAGCAGACGATCAGAAACCCGCTTTCAAATTTTCTGATCGTCCGCTGCCACCATTTGGCTCATTCCTACCGTTAATCCCAAGCGTGCGTTTCGCTCTGAGTACCGCAGGTGGCACCGTCGTTCCAAGATCAACTCGCGCTCGCTCGCACGTCCAAATGAGCCGCCATTTTCCCATAGGCGAAAATTGTTTTTATTCATTTTCAGAATAAGCAGGTAACTACCGCCGTTGTTCTTGGTGTAAAACAAAATAGACCCGAAAATGCGACCTTCGTATGAAGTTTGCAAGCGAACAGAGCGGCGGTTCGTCCAGGAAAAAAACTTTATAAAGTGTTCCAATTATCGTCGCACCACCCTGTATCCAGCAGATGAATGTTTGCGGGCGCTCACCTTACGACAAGACGACTGTTTGTCGTGTGCTGATCCCCAAGTATAAATTCTGCATTCTCCGTCGTACTTACGTTGAATATTCCCGAAAACAACACACACTAGTTTGTAAATGGTGGTGATCAAAATCTGAGGTATATTATAGGCAAAAGTAACTGGCGTGCTGTCAGGTATGAGTGTTCCGCTGAATAGGTAAGCACACAAAACTGATTTACATCGTAGTGTATACCCGTAGCATGAAAATCTCAGGAACCGGTGGTTACAGAGATACTGCTGTGAATTCAGGGCAGTGTGACAACAATCAAGTCCATGCATAGGCCGGTTCCGTGACGCTGGCCTGTGACACACACCTAGCGCTTATACAGAGCGAATATACCACACTAAGATCGCGTCAGAAACATTTACACTATCGTTAACACACCCAATTTTCGAACAGACTGACTGCTCCACATAAACATGGATTTCCAACGCCCGCAAACGCTAAACCTCAGTCGTGAACATGCTGCAAAAAGCAGCGGCGCCAGTGGGGAGCGGAACGGAGACCCCCGCGCCTGCTTTCGAAACGGGCCGCTAGGGGGATTTCAGTGGCGCCCCATACATGCCACGTTCGAGGCATATTGGCGGTTAGATGTTTGAGTTGCGCCCCCTGGCTCTGACGTCGGCTTAGGGACTCGCTCCGCTGTCGTCTGCTACCATTCGCACAGATGCCTACACCCGCGCCTCGGTCGTCTGCTTTGTGACGGGCAACAGGGCCTGTGCTAGGAATCACCCGCTTTGTTGCTTTGGTGCTTCAAAAAGCGTAATTTCAGCCAGCTTCTGCTAGCTCTGAATAATTTTAGGCTTTACCCCGCACAAGTTCACAACACCCGAGGAGAGAGAGAACGACTTTCTTAGAGCATCGCTCAGACGATCGTGTGTACCTCGTCTTATCTAGCGTATTTGCGAGTTTCAGTGGCTCAGAGCTCCTCGATAAGAATTCAGAATGCGTAGGATTTTCTGAAGTATTTCTGAGGTGTTCTTATTTAGACTCAACAGCCTAATGCTACGCACCAAGCTGCTGGTCGCACAGCAGGAAATAAAATGGGTGTGGCCTATTCCTTTCGTTGTTTTTTTTGTTTTCTTTTCTGTGCCTAACGCATTAACTTTCTGCAACGTCCCAAACGTCCTAAGAGGTTTGGGTATGTTTGCGAGGCTCATCAAGTTCGTGTGGATATTTTCTTCGGGCTGTAAGGCATACAGTACCTTCTTCGGAAATGAGCTTTCCTTATGGCGGCGTACAAAAGTACATACCCACAGCGTGTGTTATTTATTCGCATGCAAATTCAATGAGAAAATTTGTGCTATATACGCCACCGCGAAACGATTGCAGATAACTTTGTTCACAGTATTCGAAGACGGCTTTTTGTGAACCGAATTTCTGTCGTAACAATCGTTATCGTAACTGAACTCAATCTCAACCCGAACAGTTATGACTTGACTACGGTTGTTGAAGGCTTGATATACTTGCTAACGAACGCAATATATAGTATACGTGCCGGTTTTCAGTATAACACAATTCGAAACCGGTTAATATATCCAAACAGCTCTTTATTGTTTTCCCAACCCCTTCGGTCGCAAAGGACAAATCCTGGCCTACTCGCGATGACGTTCGATGAATTGAGAAAAATTACTCTTACTCTCTCGTCTTGGACTAGGAGGCTGGCCACTAGCAAGCTCGATTTTACTGCTAAAGTTTTCTTCTCCTCCTTGTCCTACGTCTCTTGAGTGCAGTTTTACTATAAAGCCTATCTGAATATTGGGACGATATGGCTGTTGCAAATGTACCGAAATATCCCTCCAAATTCTGAACAAACATAGTCTTACTGTATGTTTGCCATACAGGTAACTCGTTTTGCTCAGTAAGCCTCCATACTGGTTGGAAGCCTGGTTATAAACAGCACGCGCCTGTCAACCTACATTATTGTGCCCGTAGTGCATGTCGGCCCACTTTCATGCCGTGACAACGTAAAGTGACGTAATACAATAGTTTCGAGCGTTACGCAAGGTTGCCAAGTATGCTTTTCCTTACATACGATTAGCTGGAATCGTAATGCCTTCTGCCAAAGCGACAGCCCGAAGGCCTGGATTTTGTTTTAGACTTTAGCTCCGACTCTTCGCGCTCCGCACACGACCAGCTTCGTAGTAATGGGGCGACGCCGGCAATGTTTTTTCCGAAGCGGTATCAAAAAATAAACTTAAAATCACGCTTGAGCTAGTTTATGCGATTTTAAGTCTTTTGTTGCGAAAAAACGTTGCGCATAAGCGAGATCTGGTGCGGGCAAGCACCGACAGTTAACCGCGCGCAAAGAAACAGCAGCGAGAGCGAGCCCGAGTGAAGAAGACGACAAATACGAGAATCCCTAAACCGACGTCACGGAGGCGCGCTCCGCAGCGCCACGTGTGGTCGCGCTCACCGCCAATAGTGTTCTGGGGAAATGGTACAGTCTGTGAAACCATTCGGGTTCTTGGAGACTGCTTCGTTTTACCTCTGTACGTGAGCTTATTAACCCGCGATATCATGGGGGCTGCTTAGCAGACTGTCCTCTTTACAATAATACCTGGAAAAATGATAGACATTGACAGTTGCAACTGTGTTCGAATTGAAACTTCGCGCACCGTTTCTTCTTTCTACCACTGTGGGCCCGGCGCAGCATTTGCGCTGAAGAGTGCCTGTCCTATATATACGTTTCAAAAATGTTGGCTTACTACAGTCCCACCTCATTACAAGAGACACTCAAGGGACCCGGGAAACTTCTTTCTTGTAACCAAGATCTCTTATATGTGAAGTTGCTAACATGGCGAACATCTGAGAGCAATCAAACCATTTCCATTCCAATGTCTCCTGTAAACAAATGTCTCTTGTAACACTGCCACTACTAATGAGGTTTTACTGTACTTACATAATGGCCTGTTATAGTTCATCTTGTGGCCCAAAGGGGCAAGCTTGTTTTCTGTTGCTATTATTCTAGGACACGAGCTAAGCACAAACTTTTTTAAGTCGCAATCTTGCAAATGAATTTTGTTTTTATGTGAGGAGTCAAAGAGGACTTCTAAATGTTTGCACTCTCATATATTCATCAGAAAGGCGTAGAATTAGACTTAATTATTCTTAGTACGCATAAACAGAAGTTGAGGCGCTAATATTAATACCCATGGAGGAAAGATTACTCAGGAGAGGCCCCTAGCATCCCAATGCATAGCAAGAAGTGTGAAGGAAGCGACGTCATTTTTCTTGAGCCCATAGACAGTGTTGCCTAGTTTTTTACGGCTGCGGTGGCTAAACCTGCCAAATTGCTACGGGCAATTTTTACGGCGCTTTGACTGTGGCTGTCTAGTTAGGTTGGCAACACAGCGCGGCAGCCGCTGGCACGTCGTCGTCGTCTGCAATATGTGCACTACAAATGATTTCGCAGCGTTTCTTCTACTGCCATTTCCTTTGTGGTCTAACGTTCCTTCGAAAACAACACCCGATGGTTAATAATTGGCGTGGTCAGTGAGCATAGCTGCCGTTATCTTGTGGCGATATCTCATCGAATCGTGCAGTTGGTTTCCATCCTTATCGGTCTGCCAGTGAAAAGGAGCGCATTGGCAGCTTCGGCAGCGTCGAACCACTATCTGCGGCGATTTGCTTCAGTTGTGAATCTATTCTCAACAAACACAAAACAACGTGAGGCAGACACGTAGTGCTTCCGTTTTGCTAGACAAATAGCGCATGGGCGAATATACTTACCTGTGAACCGTGAGTACGACTGGCAACCCCGCACGCAACAGTGAGGCATCTTGCCAACGCCACTTGTATTAACATTGCCTGACGCGTCGCGCGCTTTTCAATGGGAAGGGTAGGGCACGGCCGGGCTGGAGGAGTGGCGGGCGCGCACTTTCATACGGCCTGCGCTTCGGGTATAGTTCCCAGCTTTCACCGCCGCTAGTTCGTGGCGCTGCGGACCAATCCTTGCTAGGGTGCCTTGATGCTCGCGCGCTCCGCTGAGGGTGAGGACAGCCGCGTCGTCTGCTACGGCAACCGCCATTACGCCTCCCGCCGCAGCTGGGTAGCATGCGAAGCGCGCGACCATCTGCGGTGCACGATACGTTCAGCAACAAGCGCACGTGCGAAAGCTTTTCTATTTTGCGAAGCTTAGCCAGCCCGTAGTAATGTTGTTGCCTAAATGCTTATCAAAGGAACGAAGTATGCCTTGTAAGCTAATGGCCTGTGCCTGTGTTAGGCGTCAGGGGTTGACGTAGACTTCAATGTATTAAAACGAATCTTCTCTCCTTAGGCGGAAAACAACAGACGTTCGATAAGTCTAAACCTTTACTTATTTTCTTTGTAAAAACGTTGTTCCAAACACGCTACCCATCGTTTAAAGCACTTATATACATGCTGCCAGCAGCCGTTACATGTACCTCAGCGTAAAATTTCAGTATTGTGGAGCTAAGTAGTGTTTACAAACAATGTTTACAAACAATTTATAATTTTATAGAACTGGCATAATTGCACTGCACGCAGAAAAAGCGCCCCCTCCCGCCGCACCCCAAAGAATAAGGTGCCGAGCGGCAGTACTGTGTAAATATGCTGGTGAGATGAAATGTGAACTACTTTATTATTTAAACACCTGTCTTTCCCTTGTTATTATCTGACATTGATACCCATCCCCCGCCTCACCATTTACAGAATATAGGTACTTTACGGGCATACCTGAACACATAACATCCATACTGTCGCTCTACTTTTACGAAGAAAACCCCGAAAATTCCAGTGAACATGTGATTCATTCGTGTACACAAATGCTGCGTCTACAGAAGCAATTTCACTAATAAAACCCTACATGGAGAACTTGGTGAGGACTGTCGCTGACTCGCTGTTCGGTTTAAGCCTTTCCCAACCATCCCGCAGTTTCATTCATACTAGTTTGGTTCAAAGTAAGCGTGCAAAGAAAATTACAATGTGGTTTCAGTAGTCTGGCAAAGTAACGATGAATGTATGTCCTTGTAATGTAACCAAACCTCATTTATGCGCGCTGTATGATCCCCGGCAAAAACGAGCTGTGTGTGTGACAGAGAGAAGTATTTATTCATTGGAGAGGTTAGCTCCATGGGAAAATTTAAATAATCTGATTTCACGTGCGTTTTCCCGTTAGCCGTTTCAATGAGCGCGACAATGGACCTTGCCTGCTGTTAGGGTAATGCTTTAAACCTTTGAACTGAACATTTATGCGAATAAAAACAATCAGCTGACGAAGAATCAGGTTTGTGGCGCAAGGTTATATAAAGGGCGTTCCTTGCCTGCTGTTAGGGTAATACGTTAAACCTTTGCACTGAAAATGTTTGCGAATAAAAAACAATCAGCTCACGAAAGATAAGGACGTTGGGGCGATACTTTAGCAGGCATTACAAATTTATTTCTATGAAAGTTTGTAGCCAAGTCGTGGTTTCGTACTAGGGCAGAATTTAAAGGAGCCATGAAGAGAAAATACAACTTTGTTTAATTTGAAAGAACTAGGATTCAGTATCTCACTCAGCTCCATTAGAGACACAAAAGATGTTTTTTAACAAAAAAAACCAAGAAGTATTTAAAAACTTTCAAATTTTGCGCCACAGTGACGTATTATGAGCAAGAATGACGTCATACGGGCCATCAATAAAATATAATTTTCAGTGCGTTAACTGCACGTTAGCATTCAAGTGATACGGTAAAATGAAACTAGAGGCCCCATTACAGACGTCCAGTCATGTGTCGTCGCGACAGGTCAGTTTAGGCGGCCGCCAATCGCACAAACAAGGTTCCGTGATGTCATAGAAAAGTTGCGGGAAATTGGAGAGGTGTCGCGACTGCTTCACACGTTTTGTTTAATATCTCCGTTAATTGTTCGAAGATTGCGATGATATTGGTATCATTGTTATCGGGACTGATCAGTCTTTCTAATAAACCCAACTTGTATTTTGTCTTCATGGCTCCTTTAATTATCGTGTAAGAATGACACAACACTGCGGAATAGGCTTGGGCTTGTTTTTACTTGTCATTTAAAGGGACACTGAAGTGAATTTGTCAAGCTCCCGTTTTTGCTTGCACTGTGTAGACTGGCTCAAATTAGCACACTTTTCATCGTTTATCCGGTTGACAAATCGGTAATTATTTTACAAAGCGCGAAAGAAGAAAAACTACCATGCGCGGTTTGCGGCGGCCGCACCAACTAAGGCTGTGACGTTGAGAGGAGGGGCGCCGTGATTGGACGATGCCCAAGGTTAGCAATCACACAAGTTTCGGTTTCGGTTTCGGTTCTGTAAAGCATAACCAATGGCTTTGTTGGATGGGCATTCTCAATATCTCAGTAATCATCGTACCGCGCTTCTGCCATGTTGTCGGTTGTAAAATGCACAAGATAAGCCACCCAGGACGGCTTGTAGTCGTAGCATTCACTAGCCGAGACCTACGCAGTGCATGAACGCCCTCCTCGTACCCGCAGACGCCGAAATGTCATGCGCTTTTCCCCCATATTTGGAGCTTACCTACCTCATGCCTGTATCGTAAAAAGCGTGTTCGCACCAGGCCAAGGGTCTGTTCATTCTGGCCTGTGCCCACTGCCTGCAAGCAGTCGGTGCTTATGGCAACAGCACGCCAACGAGAACTCGCTAGCGCGCCAGTGCCAGCCTGCGCGCGTTTTGTGAACTAGTTCGTGTAGCCATGAACGTTGCGGCCCCAAAAAAGGTGAACTCAATATAGAAAACATCCGGCGGAAAACAAAAAAAGTTAACTTACAAAAAAAAGCACGTACCCGCGGGGATTTGAACTCGTGACTCGCAAAACATTTGCAATGAATTCCTAGCGCCTCAGACTATTAGGGTACGGAGCGGGACGCGAAGGCCTTGCTAATATCCCAGCAAACCATAAAACATTGTGTGGATGTCCATTCAATGTAACTTCCCTGATATCCAATGTGCAGAGGATATTCCTGAACGCCCACGTTATGTCCACGGGATATTCAGGCGATGTCCCTATGCCTCGGAATAGACATCCACAAATACTTTCGTCTGGATATCCACAGGATGTCCTTAAAATTAATGGAAACTTTCTGTGGACATTTCACAGATATACGGACGACATCATATAATGTCCATTTGATGCCATGTTGAGGCATTCTTAGGACCTTATAATATTATTATATAACTATTTATATATTATTATTAGTGACATGAAACCAACCCCAATTTTTATTGCAAAGAAAAATGGTATTTATTTTCCAATCATTTCAATATCCACCAGACGAACCTTGCTGGAAGTCCAAGACCTAGAAATATTAAAAAAATAAAAACAGCACCAGTTAAACACTTGTTAAATAGCTATTGTTGAAACAGCTGCTTACACCATTCTGCCTATTGAAAGAGTGACAGGTTAAAAGAAAATTTCAATCAACCGGGCGGGTCAAATACAAATTCAGCATCAACAGGTGTGCATGTATGAATTGTTTCTTAACTGTGCAGCTAAAATGAGACAAGAGAAAAAACAGCAAAGATTTCAGCTTTTGAATAAAAACAGTGCCAAATAAACAGTGTGATTCAACTTGAAGCCGTGAAAACTTAAGCAAAGAATAAAATTTAAATGTAATAAACCCACAAAAGATTTTAAATAAAAGTTATCATGAAGGTAAACAAAACACCAGAGAAAATAGGAGCTGGCAAAATACCTAAGAAACAGGCCGGAAAAGCAAAGGCAAATTTAGTCTCTAAAAGCTATACTCGCATGCTAAAATATTACGCAAAAGAAGGCACGTGCTTGGATTCATGTTCACGTGTTCTGTAAATTTGCTTCTGAGAAGTGGGGCCACCAGTTGAAATCTTGTGTTTGACTTTGATCCAGAAAGCTTGTTTCTTCAGCAGAAAGAGCGGCAGCAAACTTCGCAGCAGCGGCGGCAGAATATTCATTTGAATAAAGGGAAAAGGAACGAAATGCTAGGTACCCTTCTTGGAATGGCAGAATCTGGAGAAAACGCTAGTTGTCCTGCAAGAAAATGTCGTATATCTTGGTTAGCTTCAGCTTATTGCTGACATTATGATAATTTCTCACCTGCTACTTGAGACGTTGATCAAGGGGCTGGGATGAAGTTTTTGTGATGTATTCACTGGCAGTCTCAGAAGGAAAACTGGAAGAAAATACCAAGCAGTAATTTGGAGTCGCGAGTAGCATCGCAATAGCAAAGAAGAAATACCTTGAACAGAGATTGATGGTAATTATTGAAGTAGAAGTATACGGCCGGGTCCTTGAAGTGAAGCCGATCGGTGATCTGAGAACCGTGTGGTGCAGCCGAAGATAGGAACCGAACACCAACCGTCGATTTCCCGTCTCTTGAGACGCGAAGTCCGTCGAACAGTTCAGTACGAGACAATTGTGGTCACAACAGGCGAGCAAAGAGCGAGTGAGCGACTGAAAAGCGTGGGAACCACGGAAACTCAGCTCCCCGTCGGAGAGGGCGAGGATGGTTTCCTCCGGTCCTACTCCGCCGCCACCGCCGCTTTTTTCAGACGATACGCCAAGCAAGTACTGAGAAGTGGGGAGGTACTATGCGGCGTCTCGGAGGGGGGGGGGGGGGGGCGAATGCACGGCACTTGCTTCGCGCCCTCTCCGAGACCCCAGCATACAAACTCTCCTTCCTCGCCCACTCCATAGCAAGTTGAAAAAACGCGGCCACGCTCTCTCGCGCAAACCCTGCCGCAGCCCAAAAACGAAGAACCTGACGCCACGCGGGAGCCGGCTCCCTCCTTCCCCCCGAGCATGGCTTTTGAAGCTCCCTTAATGGCGGCCGAGCTCGTGTGGGCCATTCAAAATCTAAAAAGGAAAGTGCGCCCGGGGCTGACAGCATCACATACCAGGCGATCAGAAATGTAGCCGAGAGGCAGCGCTCGCGCCATCTTGACTTTGCAACATCCACTGGTCTTCCGTCTCCCATGCATCCTAAAAAAGAACAAATCTCCCAAACTTTCCTTCTCTTTTCGTCCTAATTCACTGGGTGTAGCCCGAAAGAACCCATTCCCGTTTGACCCCTTCCTGTTTGAACCCATTCCCGAAACGCCCTTCCCGCTTGACCCGTCCCGTGTGCGCCCGTTCCCGAAACGACCTTCCCGTTTGGGCGCTTCGTGTTTCAGCCCGTTCCCAAAACGCCCTTCCCGTTACAACCCGCTCCCAAAGCGCCCTTCTCATTTGAACCCGCATTGTTTTATTTGTGCTTCCGTGGCGCTTTTCTGGGCTTTTTGATTTTATCATTTTTTGGTTTGTTAATTTCAAAGATTTGTTTGTTAGTTTAAAAGATTTGTTTATTCATTTGTTAATTGTTACTTTGTTTGTTAGGCTTTGTTATTTTAAAAGATTTGTTAATTGGTATGACGAATTGTATCCAAATGTCGTCGTCTCTAGATTCAAAAAGTGAAGCCCAGGTTTGAAAAGCAGTCAAGGACTCTGTATGTACTCAGCATGCTATCGCAGCGGCTGTGAACAAACGGAAATGAATGAAAAACAATATGAAAATGTTTTTTATAACGTTTCATAAAGTGGGTACGTTATTCCGGGAACGGGCTAAATAGGAAAATACGAAACCGAAAGGTTCTTTCGCCCCGGGTTGAAATAGGAAGGAACAAACGGGAAAGTTGAAATGGGAACGGGTTCAAACGGGAACGGGCCAAGTGGGAAAGGGCGAAACGGGAAGGGCGTTTTGCGCCGGGTTGAAACGGGACGGAACAAGCGGGAAGGGTGAAACGGGAATGGGTTATAACGGGAACCTCCCCTCGGATCCACAGCGCTCGAACGCCTCGAATTACCAGCTGCGCGAATCTGCAACTTGAACCCTGAGCAGCAGACGGGTTTTTGCCGCCAGCGCAGTGCCATGGATTCAATTGCTGACCTTGTCTCTGCACTAGAAAACGCGAAGGCTACCAAAAACCGGGGCCTTTGTCGTCCTTTTGGACATTCGCAAAGCTTTCGACTGCTTACCCCACGAGGCTATTCACGATGCAGTAAAACGCTGCAAAATTACGCGGCCGTAACCCTCATCTCCCCCGACGTTACAAGACTGGAAGAGGCCCGCCACTCCATCGCGCAAGAACTAAACAAGCAACACCCAGACGCGTGGGTTGCATCATGCAATGCACCTGCTCGCATCCAAAGCATCAAATTTGGGTGACAAGAGTCCTGCCTATTCAGTGGGCTCCATACTGGCTCCGTACCAGTGCACGTAGAAAATGAGAAATGAAAAATGAGAAAATCAACAGCCCCACTTGTTCTTCATCCACATAAACCAAGCAGCCTAAAATATAGTATTCAATTCCCGAATCAAACAGAAAGGCAACAAGATTTCGCTCAAATTCCAAATTAAATAACTACCCGCTCTTCATTTAAAATATCAGTTAGAAACAGGCCAGAAAATATCTCGAAGCTTAAGGAAAGATGACTAAATAAAATCGCGTAAACGCGCCTAGAGTGGTCGAAACATGGCCTGGGGACCCCGGGCTACAATTTGCGCTAGTAATCCCGCAATGTTTACATATCACTTCAGTGTCCCTTTAAAAAGCACTGCTTCACAAGAACAAAGACGGCGGTAACCGGCCCTGCATCATACCGCTGAACATTTTTCGCAGTAACAGCATAACTTTTGTGTCCAAACGTTCTCATTTGGGAAGAGGCATGCAAGTTTCGACGAAGTTGGGAAAGCGTGCACGAATAACTATAAGTTCTGAACCCAGGGTGAAACTTTCCCACGCAACGACACTACTCTGAAAGCCTCGGTAGTACTTTTGAATGTATCAGAATACTCGGGGCCCTTTAAGCTGCGCCAAATATTGCCCACACGGGTGCTTTTGTATTCAATAAAATAAAAAATAATGGTGCGTAAATATTTCTGGCAGATGAAATAGCTTCGCGCTCAAAAAAAAAATAAATGTTAACTTGTGATACAAATGGATGAGGCTTTGGTGAAATGCCGCTTGTCGCGCTTGATTATCGCTGTCCAAAGAAGCATTCTTTTCGATCACCTGTCCAAGTGCTAGAGTTTTCAGCCATTCATAGAATAATTTTTGCCCTCCGGCCTGCAGCACAAGGGCATGGTGATAGAAACGATCGCATAAAACTGGCGGGGAACGAGCATCGAGCGAGCAACAACATGCGCACCAAGCGCCGGGGTATAGTGTACACTATAGCCGGGGCCCGGCCGGAGGAGTCAAAATGGCGGCCACGCTGCCGCCAAGGCCGCCGAGGCGGCACCTGCCCTTTCAAAAGCTGACACCATTCTAAGCGGGGGCGCGCGCATCGAGGCACTCTAATCCTTGCCGGTTGACCTACAGCACGGGCGCGGTAGAGCGGCGGCGCGCGCGCATTTGCCACTGCCCTAGCCCTGCCGTGGCTACAGGTTATACCTTTCCGTGTAAATTTACATGTGCGTCATTAAAATAGGCGACTCCTTCCCCTTTTCTGAATTTTTGGTCTAATAGGGTCAAATAGCCTAACATTATCACTCGGAAGCGCCTAATCAAAAATTGAAACATTTTAACTCGGGCACATGAAGAAAAATATGCGAGGCCTTCATATCTTATCAGCGACTGTATTATATGAAAATGTGTGAGGCAGGCAATAAACGCGGGATTTTCCGTGACTGAAATATCAGTTCTTATTTTTCCTTTAGGATGATGCCTTGATTTGCACACGCACAGGGCATGACCAGTGACGCGAATGACTTCCCGCCGAGGGAGATACGGTTATCGCTTAGCTAAACGTGTTTCTGCTGCTTACGCTCCGGTCGGGCTGAGCGGACCGCTGGCAGCGAGCGCACTGTCAAAAACATCGAGCTAAAACTCTTAATCATGCAACTGAAGTGCACAACGAGTCTCCTTTTTGGTGGGACATAGCAGCGAAGGCATTCATTGGTACCGGTGATATTCCGCGGCAGATCCAAAACACGTGCGGCAAGCGTTGTCGGCTCGCTCGGCCAGAGGCGATGCGTCGACTAAGGAAAAAGAGGGTTGGGAGGGTAGAGGGTTGGTTCGAAACGCCCTCACTCTGTCAAGAATCTGCTGTATCGTTTCCTTGTTGGGTACGCAGGCCGTATGAAAGTGCGCGCCCGCCGCTCCTCCAGCCCGGCCGTGCCCTACCCACGGCCGCACTGGAGGAGCGGCGAGCGCGCACTTTCGCGCTCGCCTCTCCTCCAGTCCGGTCGTGGGTAGGGACGCTTAGTTCAGGCACAAATCCGCTATGTGGCACGTGCCGGCAGACATCTCCCCTTACGTCACTGCTCGCGAGTCGCGAACGCTGCACCCACTTCTACGACGTGTGTCTGTCAGCTTGCCTGTTGGGCTTCAAGAGCCGTTTCGCTTATATCTTAGCCGCGACGGGGCGCTAGTTCTGTGGCGCACGGGGGGATCTCGTTCAACGTGTCGCTCGCTTCATACTTGCTGCATTTTTCCAAAGATAAAGACAGGGGCGGGCTGTAATAGTGTAAGAACATACTGATTGTCGGGTAGACATATTGCTAACAGAAAAACGATATTTTCGGATGGGGCAGCCATTACGTATTTTACTGATATTTTTCTTTCTGGTGTATTTAGAGAAGAAAAACTTGCGTGCACGTTTTGTGTTCAGGCGCTCACTTGTACGATTACTTTCCAATAATATCACATGCTTGTAAACTTCAGAAAATTATAGGAAACAAAAGGATAAGCAGCTGGGATCACGCCACGCTGTGCGCGTGCTTCTACAGTAGAGTCCACAATTTTAGAAGTGCGTACCGATGCGGAGTGCGAACAGCGGGGTCAAAACAATACCTAAATGCGGAGGGGATAGAGGTGGGATGCCCCACTCAGAAAATTTCAGGGCCTGTGATCCGAGTAGATAAGCGCGCAAAGCCGGCATCAGCCTGCGGCAGCGCAAGGGATTTTGCTTAGAGACAAGGGAGTTTTATCAGTGACAGACCAAGACAGACAGGCATGGTGAAAAACAAGAAGGCGTAGGAGCGCCGCCTCGGGAACGCTAAACAAAGTTTCCAGTATTTTGCAGAGTTTCCGAGAAGCGGCGCTGGCTGGCGGACACGAAAGCACGTTGGAGGGCTACGGAGCGGGGAAGGGTAGAAGAGAGCAACAGGAGAGTGGCTGTTTGGCCATTTTTTGCTCACGCGTTATGCAATGTTTATACAGGCGGCGTTGATCTTGCAAACTAGTGCAGCCACTTATTCACGTGAAGTGAGATTAGACAGTTTAGTTTCACGAGTGTACAGAGTTCATGTACGCAAACGTGAAAAGCGTGCGTAGTCCACGCGCATGTAGTTTGCAACTCGTGCGCGACGCTCGCCGCGCGTGGGGTGCCTGCATTCCTAGCGCAATCCACGAACAGACACTGCAGTAGCCACTCGTGATCCCGCGAGCCTGTTGCTATGACGACGACAAACGCTACTTTGCCAAGGTTAAAGGAGTACTGTCACGAAATTCTGGTGTTACGTTTTTTTCGCTGCTATGCGTGCTTACCAGCCCACTAATTATAGAATGACAGATTGGACGGTCGAGCGCAGCGTAAACATTCATTTGCGGCGTCGTTTATTCGTCTCAGTTTCGCTTTCGACAAAACGAACGCCGAGCGGCCGCCATGAAAGGAGGTGTCACGTAACGTCACCATTCTTCCCGTATCGCTGCCGCTCTGGAAGCGCGCGCGAGCGAGCGCACGCACGCGCCCAGACCGGCCGAGGTCTGCGCTCTCTCCACAGGCCCGGGCAGCATGACGTCAGTCCCAAAACCATGACGTGTACACACGCCTGAGTAGCGCGCGCCAACCACAGCCAGCGCGTCGGCTGTGTCACGGGAGCCCCGACGTCGGCAGTTTGGGGCAAGTAGCAGATGATGTCATGTCGGTCCGCTCTGGGCTTTCTCGTGCGGGCGAAGATGAAAATTAATTTTAAATATGTTTGCTGGGAGATATCTCCAGAAAAAAGGAAGCGTTCTACACAGTTATCTCAGCTTTGAAATTTCGTGTCAGTACTCCTTTATGAACGGAAAAATCGTCCCTTTATCTCAAAAACGAAGGCAGTTTATCGATTGAAACTTTGGGTGAGGGTTAGAATGGGCAAAGTGAAGGCGAAATCAACAGCTTAGAACATGACATCGCACCGAAGAATAAACGATGAAGCTGTTTTCGCTGCGAAGCGGGAGGGCAGGGCGACGCCGTGTTAGTCAAATCAAACCGGAAACAGCAGAGGGTAGTGGAAACAAGTGCGGGGCTCAATGGGCTCATGTCATGGTGGCTTTGGCTTCACAAACATGACGTCAGGGCCTCTCCTAACCTTTTATTTCCTCCATGTAATACCCCTGTCACATGGGCACTTTCAATCGCGATAGAAGTGAATCACGATCGAGTTTTCGAGCACGCTCGACGCACTGCGACTGCTACACAGCACATTTCAAACGCGATCGAGAAGTTGCACCAGTTGCACTCGTGTACGCCAGATGGCGGTAACAATATACGATAGACCGGTATACACCTACAAGGGTTTAAAACAAGGATGTCCTCTCTCTCCGTTGCTGTTCATGATCTACACAGCGGGGTTGGAAAAGAAGCTAGAAGTCAGTACGCTGGGATTCGACTTATCATACATGATAAACGGACAGGTTGTGGAAAAACAGGTTCCGGGACTAATGTATGCAGACGACATATTGTCGACGGCGGTCAACCGGATAAGTATGCAGGGCTTGATGAATATATGCAGTGAAGAAGCGACGGACCTAGGGTATTCTTTAGCAGAGAAAAATCGAAGATACAGGTCTCTAACGACGGCGCGGAGCACAAAACAGTATCAGTGCGGCAAGTAGAAATACCATTGGTGAAAGAGTATAAATATTTAGGAGTGTGGCTCAACGACAGCCAAGACTGCACGCACGCGCATGAGGCTCACCTTAAGACGAAAGGAACACGGAACGTGGCTCTAATGAAGCATAGAGCCCTCTTGGGATACACCAAATACGAGGTGGTAAGGGGAGTCTGGAAAGGGGTCATGGTACCAGGATTAACATTCGCAAATTCGGTCTGTGCACGAAACCAGAAACCCAAGCGGTACTGGAGGTAAATCCGAGGGCGCTGGGCAGATTGGCCCTAGGGGCCCACAGCAAAACTACAAATGAAGCGGTACAGGGGGATATGGGCTGGTCGTCTTTCGAGGCGAGGGAGGCGCAGAGCAAGATAAAGATTGAGGAGTGACTTCGTGGCATGAAGGACAAAAATGTGCAGTGTGGGTGCTTAAGTACCTGTATAAGAGGAGCGTGGACACGCGGTGGAGACGGAGGACCAGACAGCTGACCAAGCGGTACGGAAAGTCGGTAGGGGAAAGTGGGGTTTACACAACAGTTAAAAAGCCAGGTAAAGGCAGCAGAGACGACAAAGTGGGCACAGAGAATGGAAGCAAAAAAAACCCTGGAGTCTTATAGGGCAGAGAAACGGGAACGGAATTAAGAAGGAGAGGAGAGAGAAGCTCTTATTAGAAACAGAGTGTTTAGCCGGCGTACTAAAATCGCCTTCATGCTACTCTGTTAGGGGAGGGGGAAAAGGAAAGAAAGGCCCAAGAGAGAGGAGGGCAGAAAAGAGATGCAAGCTGAGAGAGGGACCCAACGAAATTAAGTAAAGGGCAAGAGCGAAAGTCTCAGAGTGAAGATGATTTAAAGTTTTTGACTTAGGCCAGTGTCGCTGAGGTACGAAAACAGAAATTTTAGGGCTAGGCGTTGCTGAGAAGAAGACGGCCAGGGCCCTA
>JABSTR010002525.1:0-58142 GCA_013339765.2 Haemaphysalis longicornis | reverse complement strand
GGTCCCTAATCTCCTCAACCCTTTGCAAAGGAGCTCCCTCTATACTGTAGGAAAACAGTAGACGATGGGTTTTCCGGCTGTACGTGACAACCTTTGTTTTAGCTGGATTTAAATTAGACAGTTTTTGCTGCACCAGACCGATAATTCCGACACATCCCTCTGCAAGGCAGAGCAGTCCTGAAAACTGCTAATGTGCCTAAATAGTTTTGCATAATCAGCATAGAGAAGGAATGAAGATTTTGTTAACACTGTTGACACATCATTGATAAAGATAGAATACAATAGTGGACCCAGCACAGAACCCTGAGGTACACCACTCGTTGCAGTGTAAACACTAGACCTTTTGAAGTTTACATCTAATATTAATAATAATATTAATTTAATAATAATAATATAATAATAACCATCGTCATCATCATCAGTATCATCCTGTCAACGCCCACTGATGATCAAAGGCCTCTCGAGTTAACCTCCAATATCCCGGTCCCGTGCTAACTGCGACCATTTCATTCTTGCAAACTTCTTGATCTCATTTGCCCATCTAACTTTCTGCCACCCCCTGCTGCAGTTGCCTTCTCTAGCGATCCACTCTGTTACCCTTAATGACCACTGGTTATCTTGCCTTCGCCTTACATGCCCTGCACACGTCCATTTCTTTTTAATTTCTACTGATATGTCCTTAACACGCGTTTGTTCCCTGACCCACTCCTTTCTATTCTTGTCGCTTATCATTTACGTTACATTGCTCGCTGAGTCGTCGTTAATTTATGTGGAACCCTATTAGTGGGCGTCCAAGTTTCTGCCCCGTAGTTGAGTACCATACAATACCACCACCATACACCATACCATCACTATTTGGTTAACAATACTGAAGCAATACAAAATATACTGCAATATTTATTTCACCCAACCATAAGTACACCCCAAGTGTATCAGAGATTAAACTAAATCTATCCCTTCACCCGCTTGGTCTTCGGCGCAACATTCCCCCCTTTATGCCTTTTTCACAAATATTTTTACAATGCAGCACACTCAAAACTTCATGTTAAAGTTCGTACTAATATTTCACGTAGGGTAAATAATCAACGCAGTTTTTCCCGCCAGTACGGTAAAACTGATGCATTTAACTTGTCCGCATTTCGCCTGGCCATCAGGCTTTGGAACGGTCTTCCTGACAACACTGCCGCCGAATCTAAGCACGACGCATTCCGAGACCTTCTTCGACCTGATTTGTTTTCGTAATACCGTACCAATCTGCCATCACCGTTGTATATGAACTTTGGATTTTCACATTTTTGTGTATCAAGTGCCTGTTTACTCTTGCCTGCTTTTTATCTTGAATGTGGTATGTTATTCTTTGTTTGCGCATGATATAGCACATGATATCTTTGTATTTTCCGTTTCTCTAGGTATGAATTGACGGCCAATTTGTTATCTAATGTTTTCTTGGACTGTGGTTCTTTGTCGTGCCTTTTTGAAAATCTGGTGAATTTCACACTTATCGTATGTGCAACCCTTATTTAGTCAATGCCCTGTCAGGGATTGTAAGGTACTTTAAATAAATCGAACACCCAATGCCTAACGCAATTTTGGGAATACAGTTACCATCTTTTTCCTGCCGTTAAGGGATTGAAATGTGTGCCACAGCATGTTGAAGCTATGCCAGTATTTCGTCCAACGCAAGCAACGCAGTTGTTTTTCGTATCACTTAATTTATTTATGTTTGAGCCGGGCTCGCTTCAGGTCTCGAAATCGTCTCCCATTACATTTGTAACGGTTAACAAGTACACGGTAGGTATCCCATTAGTTCAGCAAGGGGCGGTCAGGGCAAGGACAGTCTTCCTATACTGTGGAACACTGAGAGCTCGCTTGATAAGCACAGCATATTTTGTTACCGAGGCTAGTTATGCCGTGCACTTGAGTGGGGCAGATCTAGCAGGATCGACATACTTCCCAGTTGGTGGTGGTAAGTCACCGTGTGCCCTGCCGGAGCTACGCCCGTTTTAGTCCAAACCATATGGGGTAGTGGTCACTATTCCAAGGGTCTGTTTCAACGTGCCAGTCATGAACGAGGGGGCCGTCTGCCCAAGTCAAATCTGGGTTAGTATCGCTTTGTTTCACGTGCAACCCGATTGTGGTAGGGGTATCAAAAACAAAGCAATACCGCAACTTAGGCTAGTTGGTGCATGATAGAAAACTTCAAAGCGCCCAAAAACCGGGGACAAAGAAGAGCGACACACACAATCCCTTACTCGCAACTACCCGTTTATTTCAAAAACACGAAATTGATACATGAACACAAACCATAGATGAGACAAACATGGTGCCGATTAGCACGTACTCCTTCCAGTGAAGAGTAATGGATGATTTGCTTACACACTTGTTATGATGTTCCTTGATAAAGTGGGCCTCGACCAGTTACCTGACAATCTGAGCATTATGCCTGTAGAGCCCCAATGTCTCACCAAACAAAGGGTGACAGCCACGCCTTTTACAATGAGTACGAAGATTGGCGCCTGTTGAATTTGTCATAGTGGACGCATGCTCTTTCAGCCGAACGTTTAGACAGCGTCCAGTCTGGCACACATACACTCACTTGCATGATAACGGGATTCTGTAAACGATGCCTATCGCCCAAAGAACAAACGGCTGCGCAAGGGGGACTCCACACTCGTTCCAGTTTTTCCTGGGACGATCCTTTTTTATTAACGATGCGGTAAAAACTAGCCACTTTGGTTTTGCAGAAAACAACACCCTCATGACGTATCGGGACCCCACGTTCTTCAAACCGTGCCCCTTCTTATGGCCCTACGCGACTACAGCACATGTTCTGCCACGCCGCTCCTTCTCCTCCTCTAAACATTTGCACTTGATGTGGCGCACAAGTTCACCACGCACTGCCGACAGCACAGACGGAGGGAATCCAGCCGCCTTAAGGCGGGTGATTTGCTCCGAAATATTCTATTCTGCCAAATGCTCACTAGACAACCGCGCACTCAGAAATCACACCTAAATAAGCCTGAGATAAAATAAGACCACCAGAAAAGTCAAATTAACCTGAGGCCGATGTGAGTGCTTCTTCACTTTTCTGGCACCCTAGCAGGAATCTGAGGACCAGGATAGATTACACAAAACGAAAAGACGCCTAAGTTCTCGCCATTCCGTTTATTTTTCAGTCTTGTCAAAAGTGCATGTCTTGATTCTTTCGTTAGCCACCACTAGAATCTTAGAGCCGAAATTGCTAGACAACAAAGAGAATATGAGCATAACAGACCCAGTCATGAGCCTTGGATCCAATTCTCTGGCAGAATAAATCCTCATTAAAACGTGTCCCAGTCAATAAGCTGACTGAAATTCTTGTGTAAGAAAAAAGGCCTTCAAACGATACTAAAACCGATACAAATGCTTAATCTGTATCTTAGACGATGAATAATACTATTTATATATGATAAAGTGTTAAGGTTAAAATACATAAAATATCCATTTGAAAGCTTTGAACCTGAAAGGACCTCTACTAATAAATTGAGTTGTCAAAAAAGAAATAAGATGAAATAAACTGTTCTGCTTGTATGCCCTCTGGAACGTTATCAGGAATTGTGTTACTCTTAGAGTATACGGATTTTATTGCACTCAGGACATCGTAGGATTTGGATGTGCAGTGATATCCGCAGAGGTAAATGTGAGGTTCGTAAATTCGATTCGAGCGTTTATATACGAGGATAGAGACGGCGTCAGCAGGTAACTAGTCCATTGAGGTCATACATGCTTTGCGAAGACATAGGCGCAATATATTTTTGCCTTGAGGTAAACCAAAAACAGAAAATACGCTGTAAATAGTAATGGTACAGTATAAAAACGCAGCAAGCAACTCTTTAGCAGACTGGTTGTGAACAAATTGAAGTTCACTGCCTACACATAAATAGCCGTAGCACCGTGCTTAAAAGGCTTGTTCTGTCAGGGGCCGGACTTTAGCAATAGACGTTTGTGAGACAAGAGGTGGGGACAAGTATTGTTCATCAATCAACACCCAAAAAACTTTATCTGCGGTTGGGATGATGTGGTTTAGGAACGCATTATTTAGTGCACAAAGGTACAAGAAAACACAGAAGCAACGTGTTGGTATGAGGACAATGTAAACAATAAAAAAGCAATAAGAAAGTGAAATCACTTACATTTAGTAAAATTTAGTCACTTATATTTTTAGTTGCTACGTGTGTTAGAATCTCTGTAGACTGGTATAAAGTCAGCCAATTTTTCGGCCTTCAAAATTCTGCATCTCTACCCCACATCAATGATAGAAAAAAATGTGAATAGGGAGGCTGTAACCTGGTAAGCTAATCCAAAAATGTAGCGAACATTCTAGCAACTTATCCGTCATAGCTGAACGTATAAGCTGCCACAGAATGTCAGTATAGCTAACAGGCGCAATTTCCTGAAACGAATGACGCAAAGCCCTACACACTGACGAAACTCTTTACCGACAATAAAAGGTCCGAATTTCAAGAACTGAAGCTTATCAGTTTTAGCAGATGATTTTGTATACTATAATAAATCATTTTGGTCAAAACAGTTGAGTAAAGAAGAGTATGGAGTTCCAAAATGTAAAAAAATTGCCTGGCATGAGAAAACTTTCCAGAAACCATTCGGACAATTACTATAAAATTGCTGTCTCCTAATTTAATAATCTCCTTAATTAATGTATATCAGACGATGCCCCTTGTGCCGATGCAGCACCAATATCGATATAAATGATGGAATACAAGGCTCGCATAACTTGCGAACAAACTTTTCTTGTCTGTATTCGATCCGTTCCCCGCGTACCAAAAGCTGTGAAATTCAACACAAATGTACCAAATAACTGCTAGTTGCGAGGCTTTGGAGTTTGGAGGTCGTCATCCTCAAATACGAGGTAACAGACGAGCACGATGCCCTAAGAGTTTTGAATAACTGAAGGACCCGATGCATTATTTATTCAGTCTATGCGAGATAATTCCCCCTGAAGGGGTAAAATTACTTTAAAAATAAATTAGTGTACAGCTGTTTTGCCGAAAGACACATAATGATGTATCGAGCACAGAGACCGTAAATCAATTTTTTGATCAACATATAGCGCCTAAGGGGGCTTAATTTCAGTGATTTATCAGGAAATTGAACAGTTTCTTGCGAACATGAACGGGTTACTGCAGCATCTGTATGTTCTTTCTTCCTGCAGCTTGATGGCAAAGCACTGGAGGAGGAACTTTATCACGACGCCAAGTCACTGGCCTCAGTGATGATTTCAGAAGAAAAGGGCTTAGTAGTGGTGAGTCACTTCGCGCTAACCCTGCTGCGCAGGACTTTTGTTAAAACAATCCACACAGCCAGGACACGGCTGCGGTGTATACGTCGGAGTTCCTGCTATGCATACGTCTAGTCTAAAGAAATGAGTGCACTATTCTTGACCAACGTCTCCCATTCACATACACTGCAGGATGTTGGCGTGGCGCTTTTATATGCATTGTTTCCTTTAGATAAGCCACCTAAGCATGGCTTCCTTCAACGACTAGCAACTCTCTCTAATGCAGGAGGAGCGCTTCTAAGCTTTTTTAAAAATAAATACTCTTCCTGGTGCAGTTCTTAGGCACGTTCTGCGTACATATTACGGGAGAGGAAATGGTGCTCTGGTAGAACCTCCCGGGTTGTCCCACTTTGTCAAACGCGAAAACTAGCGCTTTTGAGAAGTCATTGCAATGAGGCAGCTGTTTAAAGCAACGGTGTATCCCGGGTTTTGAAAATTAAGCTCTAATGCCCTGCTTAAAATAAGGCACTGGGTGGCACGCTAACAATATTTGGGCATATAAGTTATGTGGCTAGGGGGACACAGAGTGAGATGGTCACTATCTCTGTCAGCAGTCCAATTAACTAAAATTGAGAAATTAATTTCTTGTCGACTGCAGGGGGGGGGGGGTATGTTTGTATAGAAAAATTAGAGGCAGTCCTGTTTCTACAGAGTACCAATTCGAAGTATTCTTCTAGCGTGTCTTCGCTACAAGATATCCGACTCGAAACTTTGTCATTCCCACGATTACGCATGAAAAAAACATCAAGGATCGACGCAAATATATGCGGCTGTTGCGGCTGTCAAATTTTGATTTCGGAAGCCGAGAAAGGAAGGGGAAAAGAGTTACCATTTGTGCCAACCCGTCCGCTCCGTTGGCAGACTAAAGGGAGCACGCTGCTGTTGCGTCACATAATGAAACAGCTTTGCGCCGATCTTAACTCTCTTGCATGCGTAATCATGCGGACGAAAGTTAAAATTTGGAGTCAGATGTCTCCGAGCACAGACACGCCAGAATAATTCTTCCAACTGATACTGTGTAGGAACTAGAATTTCTCTGAGCTTCATATTTAACAAAAAGTTAATTATGAAGTTTCAGTGAATTTGGCTACTAACAGCAGTAATTATTATCTCAGTTTCGTGTCTGGCGGCAGATTATAGGCACAGCTGGCCTTTGCGTGCCTGCAGCACACGCAGTTTTAAGACAACCATCAAGCTTAATTTTGAACACCCGTCTATGAACAGATTGTTGGAATTTTAAGGTTGAGGTTAATTTAATATGAATGCTGGATTAGAACAACATTGCAGCTGCCAAATATTTCGTAAATATGCGCATCATACGGTACGTTAGCAATAGTTTGGATGTCTCGTTTCTGCTTGCACCTAATTAAGTAGGTTGGTTGTTGCTTCGTGATGTTTTTCCCCATGCAAGATAATAATACCCAAGTGAGACAAAAACAATGCATAATAAATTAAAATCATAATCTTGGAGGACACCTGTCGAAATTTGCCGAATACACCACACGTCTTGGCCTAAGAACCAGCGATGCGCTCAATAGCCTTACCCCAGCTTAAATGATTATTGAAAATTACCCCAAACATTTTACCTTCTTTCCACAACTGTATGTTCTTGGATCCAAAATAGGGTGTAATATTCTGGTTCATGCATTTTTTGGTGGCGTAAATAAACAGCTGTTGTTTTTCTATATTCAATTCTAAGGTATCCATTGTACTACGCTTACATTAATTTCTCAAAGCGTCACTTGCTAGATGTTTGCTATCATTACCATTGATCAACTGCAGAAACGTACTCGTATTACCTGCATAAACTATGAAATATGCATGCTCAGTTACAGTGAATATAGCGTTTATATAAAGATTAAAAAAACATTCCACCACAAATCTTTCCCTTCGGAGCACTTTGCGTTATTTTTGATTCATAGGTTACTGAAATTTAGTTGAAGTACATTGCTTTCTAAGGATTAGGTATGATCGCAAAAAAAAATTGAGTGAAACGCGGTGAATCAAGTGTTGTTCCAGCTTAGTTCTGAAGAGTTGGCGTATACAGTGAGTTTTTATTATCAGCATTGTTTACAATGACTCACAAAAGTCGCTGCATGTATGCATCAATCTACCTTGCTACAAAGAGACTTGAAATACAAGCGTTTTGGTACAGGCAAGATTCACAGTTTTCGGTGATTTACGAAAGTGCATCGAATATAGCTTCTACGAGATTATGGTGTTTTGAATGTGAGCCTCTTAGTCGGTACATAGACGAAACTCTACATGTCTGTCGATCTGTAGAGTGCCCTACTGGCCCAGTCGAATGAGGCATGCAAGTATCGTTCTTTTCAGGAGGGCATTATAGGACCAATGCTTCGAATAAAGCCACTAAAAGAGCAAGAACGGACACCTGATGGGAAGGTTGCACATCTTGTCTACGAATATCATGACGACGCGGCACACAGTGGCGGCAGAGGTAAGTTTTGTAAGTTATTATATGCAATGTTGTCAGAAAAAATTACAACTGTTCGTATAACAAGAAAAAAACTGGATAACAGTCTGGTTGGCTGGACAGCACGTTCAAAGATTATGGCGCTAGAGTGATGTTCAGCGTTACTCGTTGCTCTGTTGCCTGAAATAAAAGTTTGAAAGGGTGATGTTCTCAATTATTCCTACAATATTTCCCCACAAGCTAGAAGATATGGAAATAGCTTTAGAGCCGGCAGCACCGCTTGAGTTTTGTATTGATCTCGGAGAAACAGTATAGCGTTTGCTGGGGAACGATTCGGTAACGGTGTCGCTAATTCGTAGATAGCAATGGTGCCCAATGCTGTCGAGTGGTCAGTACACGTGCTTAGGAAGTAAAAAAAGGAGTGTTGAAGACGTGGAAGAAATACTTCGGAAACTTAAATTATAATTCAGAATGTACATTTGTGATCGCATCACGGAGCAGGTAGTCCGCCACCACGCCACCGTTCGTCACACAACTATTGGAAATCTAAGGTACCAGAATGTTTCCAGCGAAAGCACTGGTCAGGTTAAACAAATAAAAAGGGGATAGGTAGAATCGTTCTGAAGTAGGTTTTTAGGAACTTGCCTTTGTCATTTTCAATTGCGGCTTTACTATGCAATATACTTTAATTGCTGCGAGGCCGTGGCACAGAGGAAGCAGTGCAACTTCGCTTCATGTCCTTGCGGTTCATAACGTACACTTGCAGCCTATCGTACACCTATCAATACCAATCAGAAATCCGTAACCTGATCAAAATAGCGAGCGTTACAGGCAGGTGTAAGGTCCAGATACTATACAAATAATAGTTCAGTTAGCCCATTTTCTCTTTTTATATTGTCGCTTTTGTTTTATAAAACAACAATTAACTTTCGCGAACACAGAAGACCACGCCAAAAAAAATTATAACACTAAACCAGTAAATCAAAGAATATACGGTAGAAGTGCCCAGAAAATTTCCCATTTTTTATTGCCACCTGTTTTGTGAAACACTTGAAACATTTCATTAGATAACTAGCTTATCTACTGTCCACAACGTTATTTTGTGTCATTTACGCAGACACTAGTTTTCCCTGTAAAGATGTGGTGACGTCGGGATGCTGTTTCATGACTTCTAGTTCGTTGTAAACGAGATCACGTTTTCATGAGCTGTGCGCTCAGGTGACACTGTTCCATTGTTCTGAAAAATTATGTCAAATTCAGTTATCACTTTAAAACGGTAATGGTGGTTTAGTTGACGCGAATTAAGTTCTCACAGGCCAGCATTAGAGGGGTTGACCACAAGAAATCTGTCCTCGTATGTCTTGCCTCCGAAGCCTCCTAATCGGGTGCGTGTGACTTGAATCTACAGTAAATGAACGCGAAACATTTAAGCTCGAAACATAGCACTCTGAATTAACACCGCAAAGCTACATATAGATATATTGTGTTTTAATACATTGATACACAAAAGAACACGTACGAAGAACGAAATGGTGAGAACGGAAACTGGGCAACAATAATTGTCAGGTCAATATAGACGTATGCCCTACTGCTGGATTTTAGTTAGTGCATTTTTTATGTATTTTTGAACAGCGACTACTTTATTGGGATCCGCAAAATATTATTTGCTGAATGGAGCGGTTTATGCTGAATTATATTTCGCCGTAACCTAGCAGGTTTTTCCACACACGTTCTGAAATTGAAGCTATGCTGCTAGAAACAACGTAGTCGCCACCCATACCTCGCAAACAAGTGTGTTTTCGATTCATGTGTACATACCGGTGTTGCGGCAATGAAAAAGTCCCCTCAAAGTATTTCTGTGGGTAACAGCTGGCCTCCTTCGCTGAAGCTAGGATGAAGGTCCATTTATGCTCTGCTTTATTTACGAGTTTCACGAGTGGCATCATTGCAGTAGTTTTTTATAAAGTAGAATAGAAACCTATGATTCCAAGGGGCGCAGAGTGAGCCGAACGTGTTGGGTCAGTAAGCGCAATTTTCTTAAAAGCACGAACTTTAGTAAAAGTAAACAAACAAATAAAAAAGGAGCACTGTGTGAAGCCCGTCATGGACCAACTCTCAAGTACAGGGCTATTGTAGTTAGTACGCATATCAGTACATTTGGCTCTGTATTCAGGGAGCTCTTACTAATGCAAAAATGCAAAAAAATAATATCTCGTTGAGGCATTCCACACATAATCTCGTATTTTGAAAATCAACGGACCCTTTTTGCACACGACAATGATGGAGGAACGCGAAGCTCTCAACAATCACGGCCAGCACAAAACGAAGCAGAAGTGAACACCTGCTTCTTATCATGGTGGTTTACGGCACTGTGAGTGTGCTATTTATTGCTTTACGGATACCGGAGCTTCATGGCTTTCCCTAGCGTTCAGTCATCGTTGTCGGTAGGCGGAGGGGCCGTGAAGTTTCTGTCTAATTTTGACATCCATGCATCCTTCTCCAAAATCCAGCCTGCTTCGACTGTGTCGGAATGGCCCACTCGCGTAGATGTCAGCTCCATTACGCGAGGCCCCAAGGTTACATTCCGGCCACGGGAACCGCTTTTTCCAATAAGTGCTCCCAGGATGTTCATCATCGTCAGACAAAGCGTGCATTCCTACAGTGCAATTTGGGTTGACTACAGAAGACGTCAGTGAGAGGGAGAAAGCTTTGTTTTAGTATTGAGAACGCAAGTGCTACCTTCCGCTTTTTTTTCGAACGTATTAGGCCTCTGGGATTGCCGCCAATTCAATATCGTTGCACATACGAGTACTTTTACCATGAGCCAGTGGAAACGGCCTTCAAGCCAAACAGTGAATGGGTAAACGTGCAGCAGCCTTGATTTGTACAGAGAGCGCGTTCGTGTTTATGAATGTTATTGCCAGCATTTTGTCAGCCATATTGCCAGCATTTTGTCAGCCAGACCAGGAGTATCAACAGCCTCAATTACACGTGCGCATCGCATCGGACAATTGTCACATCAGCTCACTCGACCAAATATTGTGAAGTTTGTCAGCGAAACAGAAACCGAAACCGTTATCAGTAATGGGCACAATTTAAAAGGTACGGATTTTAGCATTTCTCGCGATTACTCCGGAGCTGTTGGCATAAAAGGCTTAAAGTATGGCAGTTTTCGAAAACCATAAAAAAAATGAAGACCGTGTAAGTCTTGTCTTCAACAAGCCAATAATACTTATGGAAGTGTACATATGGGACACCCAAGCAAACGGTCTCAAACTTGTTTCCCCTGTTGTTTCTGCAGCCTGACACGACGCCCGCATTTCATCTTGTCTTAGACTACCACCCCCATTAACAACTGGTCACTTTGGTACTGAAAAAGAATGTCGCTTTTTATACACCAATATTAGAAGTGTTATTTCAGTCAATGTAGCACTTTCTTCAAATAATGGACTCAACATCGGCAATGATAATAAGAATAGTAATAAGAATAGCAACTGTAATATTAACACCAATATTAATACCAATAATGAGAAAATGTCGTGATCGAGTAAAGAAAACTATTTTTTAAGCCTGCCATTGAGGAAAAACACGTGATGTGTCACGAAAGTACAGGTGAACTTCCAAAAGTTGTGTTTATTTATTTATTTATTTATTTATAATGCCCAGAGGGCATTACATAAGGGGGGATACATACAGGAGGTTACTAAAGCATCAGTAAAACAACATGTCAGGAAGTAACACTAGTAATCAAACTGACGAATAGCACAAGCAACATTGCTAATAACACAGTAAGTAATAAACACAGTAAGCAGTCCACCATAACAGGAAAGATATTTCAAAAAATAGCAATAAACATTCTCTACGCATGCGTTACACATTTAATTGTCAATGGTGGCTACAAAGTATTTTCCACTTCTAAATGAGTAAGTACTGAAGATTGAAGTCCTTCTTATGTACAGCGTGTACATAAGAAGGATGCCATAAAATTTTAATGTTTGGGCAGGCAGAAGGTAGTGAAGTCATTATCCACATAAAGCTATAAATTATTCAGTCAGCTGTTGAATATTTACTCACGTATGGTCAAATAATTTTTCTGCATTCACAGGTGTCACAGCTTATGAAAAAACACAAAACATTTCGGAGCGCCAGTACGTTTTCACTCATGGTAAGTGGTCGCTTGCTTAAGCTCCGCAATGAAATTTACTGTGTTTCTGTATCCGTTCCTTCTTCAAGATTATGATATTCCCGAAATAATATGTCCGGAATTTCTTATTATGACTGACAGCGCATTTCGAAAGCAGTTCAATTCGGATACCGAACTCGTGCGATACGTTATGATCACATTTAATGCAGTGAGTATTTTTCTATTTTCTAATCAAACGGCTTTGTTTCCTATTTGGTTGTCCCGTATAGTTTTGTTGTGAACGGCACGTTTTATTTTGACTTCGCACCGTTCAAGCCCATGTGGCTGCAGAGGTAACCCCCGCGGGCAGTCCTGGCTTCCAGTTTTTCTCAAATATAAAAGAGCGATTTCTGTTATCCAGTTTTATTCACAACAGGCGTAGAACAATAATAGAATACTATAAAGAATGGCTTATAGATTCAGTGCCTTGCATTCGGCTGTCATTGCTTTTTGTGAGCATGCGAAGGGCCTTGTTTTAATTCAAAAGACTATCCCCACGAACTCTGTTGCAATCGCCAGGCTGGCTTTCTGGCTTCCATTGAAGCAACGTAACAACTGGCGTTCTCGCAAGATGCGCCACGTACACGTATACAGTTGCATGAAACCCAGAAACACAGACATACTTGTAACCGCTCAAAATTTCAAGGAATGACAAGAAATACTCAAATTCATTTTCTAACAAAACTAAGTGCTTCTCTGATAATGCAGTAGTGTGTAATGAATCCGGCAGTTAGGGCTAAAACTGTTGGGGTAAGATTTTGTGTAGGTTTTTAGGCTAAGGATCAATGGTTGGAAGTGGCATATCTTTCTTGACAATGATCCTTCAAAAGGTTTCTTATAAGTGAGGCATTTGCTAACTACAAGGAGCGGCGAATCGTCTATACATTCCAAGACTGCTTTGTTACAAACGTTGAATATGTTACAAACAAAACACAGGTACCAAGAGAGAGACAGAGCAAGCTCTTTATTAGAGGAAAGCAGAGAGGTCTGCCGGCATGTTAACGGGGTGGGCAGGAGGGAATAAAGTTGATAGGAAGTAAGGTGAAAGGGAGAGAAGAAAGGAGGAAATAAAGCCCACTGCGGCACCATAGGCAACGAAAAAGAAGTTGAGGCTGCCAAGAAAGGATTGCGACTGCGGAATGCGAGGAACATTTTCTTCACGCAGCACGATGCCTCGAGACTAGCTAAGGAGCTTGTTTTCAGGAAAAGAAGCACCTTCTGGTCTCTTCCGGAAAACCAGCACCCATTCCTGCATCATGTCGATCCAACATTGGCACTGAGCTTACCAGAGCGGCTTCCACAGGTGCCAAGAATAGCAGTGTTTATATTTTAAAGACTGTCTTCAGTCAATTGCTTCCAAAGTTGACAAAGAAATTTTGGGTAGGTCGACGCTGATAAGATGGTTGGGCAGCGTTATCGTCTTCAGCTTTGAAACTATAAGATTACTGCCATTGCTTCCTTGGCAACAGTGTGCCAGTTTTCAGACTTGCACAACGCAAAGAATGCATGTGAAAGGATTGGCCACTACAGCTCTGCATATACGTTGTGCCCTGAATGTTTGTGCACAGTGCACTGATATAAAACGGAAAATTGCGGATGTATATGTTCTCCAATGCATGTCTGCAGTTATATGTTATCGCCATAGTTAGGCCGAATCTTAGCTTGCTATAGCGTTGACCCAGACACGCGCCCAGCAACGTTGAACTCATTGCGGTCTACCGCACGCAAGCGTTGAACAGTACCGCCAACCAGTGTGTGCGTTCACCCTCGTTAGGCTCAACATAAGCTGGACCAAGAGGAGAGCTAACAAACTGAGAATCAATGTCACTTATTTTACGTCAGGGTGCAGGTGACTGTTGGCGTTTTTATACCTGAAAGTGCAACATTCCACCTAGCGTCACGCAGTCACACACCTGCGCGGCCTCGATGCTGCTGCAAAACAGTAAAAAAATAATGAAGGCGTGGGACTTGTCGAGCACACAAACGCGGGAACATTGTTCTCTGTGCATTTATTATCAAATTTTCCGAAACTTACATTCATAAAAAGACAACCCTAGAACCGTGACCTTTAAATGGGCATTGAAGACAGTTTGTCAAACTTAAGTTTTTGTTAGATTGCATAAACGGGATTAAACAAACATCCTTATAATTTTAACCACGTTACTTAACCAGTATTTCTTATATGAAGCCTCAAAAAAGAAAAGAATACAATGCCACTTTTGCAACGGAATGCTTAATGACGCCAGCTCTTCTGAGATGTGGTTGCGCGATTGCCATGATTACAAAGCTTCTGTGTGCGCACTTGCACGCATTTAAAAGTTTTTGTTTTCTGGAAGAACTTCAGTACTATTGGCAACGACCACACCTTTAGTATATTGTCACATGTAACTATATAAATATTATGGCTAATTTTAAGATATTTTTTATTAAGCAGTTTCTGTTTCCGTTCAGGGCAACACCCCATTGTCTTAACTGTAATCTGTGATAGCACATTATTGATATTCTAAGAATCTCTATAACCCGTTATTGCCATGTTTCTGGCATAAGAAATGAGCCTCATAAGCGACCAACTATAATACCATCCGGCGCCATGGGACGAACCGAGCCGTTCGCATTGGCTGAACGTAGCATTCGGTTGAAGGTCGTCCGCGGTATCAGAGATCCTCCACGGAGAGGTGTTTCTTCCGCACCTTCCGAGCGCGCCTTACTCCTCTCTGTGATAACCGCCGGGTCATAAAAGTGCGTGGTCCCTATGCCTACAGTTTGCCTATTCGAATGAAAAAAGAGAATCCCACTCGGGGCTCGAACCCAAACAGCAAGATACCATTCGCGGTGGGCTCCACTGCACTGAGCTACGGGCACGCAAAACGCCGCTTGAAATGCAGGTGTTATACCCAGCCCCTCACCCTCCGGATGGGAAGCCGTTCTTTCTAGCTCAGCCTTGGACGACATGCGCGGACTGATCGACCGGGCAAGACGGATCGCAGCAGCAAATGGGGCCCTAGACTAAGGGCACCACCCTCTGAGAGCTAGATAGCCTGACTTTATAATAAAGTTTTCTACTACTACTATTCTACAGGCAGGGCTCCCCCACCATTTAGTGCACGGGTCGCTTTGATTGATTGAGGGGTTTTAACGCGACGACGCTACTCAGGCGATGAGGCGCGCCGTAGGGGAGTGCTCCGGAATAATTTTCACCACATAGACCTCTTTAACGTGCGGCGTGAATTTACGCACACACGGACGTTTTCGCTGTTCGCCTTTATCAGAAAAGCGGCGGCCGCGGCGGGCAATCGAACCCGCGTCCTTGGGCTCAGCAGCACAACGCCTTAGCCACTGAGTCACCGTGCCGGGTGTAGTACACGAGTGTTTACTTCTTCAGTTTCAACACTCCCAGCTGCTAAGCTGCACATTTCTTGAATATTTCTTGTGCAGAAAGCTTCTCCATAATCTCCGAAATACCTTATCACCAGCAACTGCGGATTAGGGGGCACAAAAAGTCTCACAAATGCATGGTCCTGTTCCACACCGCTGCTTAGCTTCAAACTGCGAAAGAGTGTTTTCCACGCTTTACAAAGTTCCGTTGAGTTTTAATCCTTATTACCTAGATTAGCTTCCTTGACCTTGTAGTTTGCGCTAGCGGACCAATCACACAGGCGTATGCAGCCTAGGGATCCGGTGAAGTGAGTTCAGCGCAGCGTCTTGAACCAAGATACGTATGAAATCTGCCTAGTGGGAAGCTCTGTTGACTTCTGTAGCGTGAGCTGCACTGGCCGAGGTTGAGCAGTTTCACGTGGCTCCTGGAGAGCCGTGCTGCGAATGCGGGAGAAGCTGTGACGTCACACGCCACACAGCTGGCGCGCCGGTGCGCCTCGGCGCCGGTCTGCTATTCCAGATGACGTCTTAGCCGGGGCAGTCGCACTGGTGCCGGCGCGTGCCCAGCATTGCGCCTCCATTGCGCAGTAGCCAAGTCTGACGCTGCGCGGGAGCCCTTTGATAGCGGCTGTCCTTTTGTGCGTATGCGCAGAGGTATCAGTGAGGTATACATACAGCGGGGCGTTTCCTAGACAACCAGGAAAGATAAGAATAACCAGCTGCACCTTAGCTCACGCTACATGTACGTGGCAAACCAACTGCTTATTTTTTTTTACTTCATTCCCTTCTACCAGGCACGGATCTCTGACCAGCTTAGTTTTTACAGCGTGACCCAACTGTGATGACCTCCCAGGGGCCGGCCGGCTGATTTTTCAAGTGAAGCTTGCATTGCCTGACTGCGCCGTGGGAGATGGCGGATGCCAAAACGGCTTGCGGAAAAGGCAACTAATACATGTGCTGTAAATATTATTTGCAGTCTTTGGCACGTGCCCCATCGGGGGAATTCACCACGGATAGTTTTGACTCCGCCCCTGTTGGTGCTAATTGATTGACTTATACATATAAACGCTCCCGGAGGTACCCCTCATTAAACGCAGCTCTGGCTTGCCGTCCGTACGTGGCGAGGGGGCACGCGCAAAACAGTCCTTCTATACCTCATCACAGTAGGAATCAGTGAACACATCGCGCGCATCACGCCACATCGAACATCAGGTCACCGGCTCACGTCAGGCAGTTCACAGAAAACAGTGCTGCAATAACGAACACTTCACAGGACGGCCCTAGCCATAACTGGAAGCTTATTGCCGGAAAAAGAGCGCCATCCATGTAACCGCACAAAATGGTATCTGTAACTGTAAACAACACCCACAACGATTACGCACGTGGGGTCACTTCAATTCATTTATCACCATCACCATCATCATCAGCCTATCTACGCCCGCTGTAGGGCAAAGACCTCTCCCACTAATCTCCAACTACCCCGGTCCTGCGCTAACTGCGACCAATTTATCCCTGCACACTTCCTGATCTCATCTCCCATCTAATTTACTGCCGCCCCCTGCCACGCTTTCCTTCTCTAGGGATCCACTCTGTTACCTTAAGGACCAACGGTTATCTTGCCTTCGCATTACATGCCCTGCCCACGTCCATTACTCCTTAATTTCTACTACTATGTCCTGAACACGTGTTTGTTCTATGACCCACTCCGCTCTGTTCTTGTCCCTTAATGTTACAACTATCATCTTCCGTTACATTGCCCGCTGAGTCATTCTCTATTTAGGTTGAACCCTGTAAGTGAGCCCCTAAGTTTCTGCCCCGTATGTGAGTACCGGTAAGATGCAGCAGCTGTCATACACTTTCTTCTTCAGCGACAATGGTAGGCTGCTATTCCTTATCTGAGAATGTCTGCCATATGCACCCCACCCCATTCTTATCCTTCTAATTATCTCTGCCTCATGCTTGGGATCTGGGGTCACAACTTGGCCTAAGTAGATATATTCGCGTACCAGTTCCACTGCCTGGCCACCTATCTCAAACCGCTGTGCTGTCCCGAGGTTATTGATCATTACTTTAGTGTTCTGCATATTAATTTTCAGGCCAACGGTTTTACTCTGTTCGCCCAGTGCGGAAAGCTTATTAGTCCCCCGAGTTACTTAGCAAGGCAACGTCATCAGCAAATCTGAGGTTACTGAGGTATTCTCAATTAACCCTTACTCTACCGTGTTCCCAATCCAATGTTCTGAATACTTCTTTCAAACATGCTGTAAAGAAAATTGGAGAGATAGTGTGTCCTTGTCTGACGACCTTCCTTATAGGTATTTTACTGGTATTCTTATAGAGGGTGAGGATAGCGGTGGACCCACTGTAGATATCCTCAAGGATTCTTACATAATGCTCATCTACACCCTGGTTCCGTAATGCCTGAATGACTGCTGAGGTGTCGACCGAGTCAAATGCTGTCCCATAATATATGAAGGCTATATATAGGGGTTCCGTATACTCCGCACACTTCTGTATCACCTGATTGATCATGTGAATATGTTCCAATGTTGAATAGCCTTTACGGAACCCTGCTTGTTGTTTAGGTTAATGGAAATCTACGGTTGCAGAAATTCTTTTCGCGATTACCTTGGTAAGTACGTTTTTTTAGACAACTGACAGTAAGCTGATCGCCCGGTAATTTTTGAAGTCTTTCATGTCACCTTTCTTGTGGACTAGGATGATGTTCACGTTTTTCTGAGATTACGGTACACTTGCGGTGATTTGGCAGTGCGTATGCAGGTTTGCCAGTTTTCAAGTAAAATTTCTCCGCCATCCTTCAAGATGTCTGCTGTTATCTGATCCTCACCAGGTGCTTTGCCGCCTTTCATTTCCCTCAAAGCCTTCCTTACTTCTTCTGTCGTTACTGGTGGGATTTCTATCTCCACTGAAATATTTCCTCGTTCGGCATTAATTATCCTGGATGTCCTGGTTGCTGTACAGATCGATATAGAACTCCTCGGCTACTGTAACTATTTTATCCCTATTTGTGATGACATTGCCTTGCTTATCTTTACGTGCATACATCTGATTTTCAACCCACACCAAGACGCCTCTTCACTGCTTTCAGGTTACCTCCTGAAAGCACACATATGGCTGTATAAAGAGAAAAAGCAGATATTCTGGCAGCCGTTTCCGGGGATTAGCCAGGGCGGCGTTCCGAACGCAACAGCGTCAAAAGGAAAAAGAGAGGAGCGTGTTTCGCCGGGTGTGGAGCAGGTCGCAACGCGCGGCTATGGCGTCATCTCCCTCAGTGCCTCTCCCTCACTCTTGTTTCGTTTGTCGCCAACAAAAAGCGCCCTTCTCTTCCGCGGAGACTGGTCTCACACCACCATCTCTCTCTCCGTCTCCACGTAGGGGCGTAGCTTATTCGGCAAGACGGCAGGCTCTCGCCCCGCTTCTCTATTCGCGCCCAGGCTCAATCCCTGGTGGTGCCAGTAGTTTTTCTTGTGTAATATTGGTGCAGCCAGTCGCCAGTAGTAGCCTGGGCGTTTTTCGTCGACGCAGACACTAAAATTTGCTTGACTGGTTAGACGTACACTGCTTCACAGAAAAAGAAACTTCCAAGGAAATACTTTATTTGCTTAGGGCTTCTTGAGTAAATATGTTCGGGCCCTCTGGAAGGCCGAATAATGTGTGGAAAATTGAAATCAATGTCCGTGCAGCGTCAGAAGGGCGGTAACCGGCACCTAGTATAGGTTTGTATAATTAAGGGTAATGCATACCCAAACTGCTTTTAACTGCGAGGCCACATTAAAGGGGTCCTGAAATCTTCCGCCGATGCATGGATGTACATGTACCCAATAAAGCAATGTATTTGCAATCTCCTCCAGCAGCGATGAGTATTAGCTGAGCGTAAATCAAAACCGCGCATTATCGCTCCGCGTTTCCTCCTCCTTTCGACTTACTCTCCGCTCTCGACGGCGCGCCAGGCCTCCCATGATGCTGCGCTCCGCAGAGGTGACGTACTTCCGCTATTGTCGTCTGCTCTTTGTTGACACCATGAATCGCACTCCGCTCAGGCTGGAAAAGCTCATGTATGCGGCGGCCTGGCCTTGCCTCGCGGTGTACGTTGCTGGCGGCACCATCGGCGGCGAACTCGCAGCCGCACAAGGAGGGTCGTGCGCTCGTTCCCTTGATGCACCGCGCACTGTTTATCCAAAAAGCGCCGTCAGATGTGTGCCCATATTTTGCGGCGGTGTAATTCCTGCTGGCGGCATGTGAAGAAGTCATATTAAATTACAGAACCCGTGCACAAAAGCCAGTAGCTTGGGGCGACGCGTGGTGGAGAGCGGCAACGTTGGCAAAACATGCTCCGTCGCGCTCTGAGCTTTCTAGCGCTGGAGCGACCGCCATTTCTTTGACTCAAACATCGGTTGCCCTAGAAACAAGGCACAAACCGCTCTAGAAGGCAGTTACGGTTGCGTGATCCCGGTTCAGCTTTTCGCGGCATATGGGCACTGCAGGCATACTACTCACTCCCATTTGCGAGATGCGTTTGGCATTACAGGAGGCTGGGCGCTTTGTTTCGCGATGAAATGCGACTTCTGCGGGTGGAAATGGTCTGGATTATCTTTCTCGAAACTCAACCTCGCATGGGGTATGTGCAGTGTGCGTGGCTAAAAGCCTTCTCGGCTTTTAAGTGACTTGCTCGTCCCCGCAAACCGTGCGCGAGGTGAGTGTACCATAATTTACGACGGGCAGGAGGCAACCCATCCTCTGTCCAGACTTTATGTTTGTGACGTTGTGTTCGTTAGGCATCTCTATGCGTCAAACCCGGGCATTCGGCTCAGGGCGTTCTCTGCGATTGCACGAAAGAAGTGCCACGGGCTTCAACGCTTTCTTTATGGAAGCGTACTCAGGTAACAGAAATCCAATGGCCGTGTTGAAACGGTTAAGCGTTTGTTTTACATGTTTCGGTTGTCGTAAATTGCCCAAGCACTCCGGCACTCCGCTGGCAGATCAGCCGCCGAGCCGACTACTCACGGAAGTATAGCTGGGAAATGTCAATATGACGTCTTCGCATAACAGGACATGTGATGTAGATGTGAAATGGCGGGCGTCCAAAAACACGAAGGGAAGGGTAACTTGGCAACAAAAGTGTGACTGCGCGTAAAAGAGTAATACTTGGCACAGCTGACGTTGACGACCCAATCTAAGCGCTAGTTCATTTAGTGTGCTCAAAATTAATATGACACGACGGTATGCTAGGAGATACGGCGACCAGCGTACCTCTCTTGTGTTTGCCTTCATTGTCACATCGATATAAGTCATAAGTTTTATCGCCCACGAAAATGTCGTTGCTGCACACTGTCTCGGTAAGCCAAGTCTTCGCTAATGCAACTTTGTCAGCATCACAGGAACTTATGAAGCGCAAATTTCATCACGTTTGTTTATTCCGCTTGTGGTGTTGGAAAAAAATGGCAGTACCTACCACTCTGTGGGTGATGGCGAGGGTGTGGAGTACGGGGACTCGAAGTTGCATCCAAGTTGGACCCCGAGTGACATGCGATTTGAGCCCCGACCATAATTCGATTTGAGCCATGAGTTGCACCTTGATTATTCCCTTAATGAAACTGCAACTCACGGCTCAAATCAAACTTCGTCAGATTATCGCTTGATAGTGGTGTGGAAGGTCCAAAGGTAGTCCACACCGTTACAGGCGAGGGAGTAAGCCGTTTGACACCCGGGTACTCACTGTCGCTGCCCTATAGGTACGTTTACAATCGCCAGCTTGTTAGTCGGTCTTCGTTTTTACGGGATACCAATGACCCTTTTCAGCAAACATTTTTACAAAGTGGGCTGTCAAAAGCGTTGCCAACATATTGTCACGAAGCCAAGGACGACGCAGTTGTTTTGGAAAAGAAACAAGTTTATTGGAGCGAACTTGTGCTCCCCTAACAACTCAAAAGAATACAGAGGCGGCTAAGCAGTGGTCAACAAAGTCTCGTGCGTCGGCAAGAGTCGCAGAATCGAATACCCCGGCGTCTGCTCTGCAGTTTTTTATCTTTCGGCGCGCGTGGTTCTCGAACCGTTGATTCGCATCGACAACATTGTAGATGCAAGAAGATTATTCCGGGATGTTCAGTTAGATCGGAATGCTCCCCCTATCAGAACAGATAACACATGCGGTACAGAAAGAAAGAATGGAATACGCGCTTCCCTTGGCACATAGATAACGCAGACCGGCGCAGCCTGGTGGTAAAAGCAAAACACAAATAATCAAACCGAATGCATGGTTCGCGGCATTACCCCCCTCTAAGAGTGCATCGACCCGATGCTAACATAAGCGACAGTCCGAAAATAAAAATAAAAGTTCGTCATCGCCAGTAGAAAAGTTTTAAGCGAACCATGTGGACGACTTCGGGCCGCTTACGTCGTCGTGATATGCCGGAGTCACCATCAGGGATCACTCCGTAGGTAAGTTGGCCAACACGTCGCAGAATCTGGTAGGGTCCGAAATACCGTCGCAGAAGTTTCTCACTCAGTCCGTGCCGTCGGATGGGAGTCCAAACCCACACACAATCCCCAGGATGGTACTCGGCGTCTCGGCGACGGAGATTGTAGCGTCCAGCATCCACCAGCTGCTGGTCCATTATACGAACTCGAGCGAGCTCGCGGACCTCCTCCGCACGGTGAAGATATTCTTGGACGTCGGCGTTGAGGTCGTCGTCTTCTACATGCGGAAGCGTGGCGTCGAGCATCCTAGTCGGCCTTCTTCCGTAGACAAGCTCGAACGGTGACATCTGCGTAGTTTCATGGGTCGCTGTGTTGTACGCAAACGTGACATACGGGAGGACTTCTTCCCAAGTCTTATGTTCAACGTCGACGTACATAGACAGCATATCCGCGATTGTCTAGTTCAGACGTTCCGCAAGTCCGTTCGTTTGGGGGTGGTACGCCGTCGTTCTTCTGTGATCCGTGTTGCTGTAGCGTAAGATTCCTTGCATAACCTCCGCAGTAAAGGCCGTTCCGCGGTCCGTGGTTAGGACTTCCGGTGCTCCATGTCGCAGCACAACTTAATTAATAAAGAACTTGGCGACTTCTCGTGCAGTCCCCCTCGGAAGAGCGGCAGTCTCTGCGTAGCGCGTCATGTAGTCTGTCGCTACGACAATCCACTTGTTCTCGGATCGTGTCGTAGGGTACGGCCCGGGAAGGTTGATTCCAGTCTGTTGAAAGGGCCTCGATGGGACGGCGATCGGCTGCAGGAGTCCTACGGGTCTTGTCGGTGGCATTTTAAATGCAGAGCATTTTAGTAACTCACGATGTCACCCGCATTGACGTCCGTAGTCGTAGTCCGCATACCTCCCCCTACACTACATAAAAAATACTATCCGGCCCCTGGTTTCCATCCCTCGACCCTGCGGGCGGAACGCAATGTACATGGTGCTCTACCCACTGCGCCACAAAGCCGACACAGAATGGGAGGCTACGAACGCGCCTTATATCCTTGACTCATTCAAACTACGTCAAGAAGCTGCTGATACAACGCATTCACTACCACCAACTCCCCAAACAGTAAACGTTCACACAATACACCCACCCCCTATGCGACGCATTTACTCGAGTCCCCGTCGCGGGGAGATGGGACCGCCAAAAACAACGCGTTGTGGACTGCGCAGTAAGGTGCCGGCACGTGCGAGAACCGCTTTTCGTCACTGACAGTCACGGCAGCTCCGGACGTAGTGGGTGACGTCGGATGTAAGGCGGGGCCTGTAGTACTTCGCCTTAATTTTTCCAATTGTGCGGGCTGTGCCGAAATGTCCGGAAGACGGGTCGTCGTGACACGCTTCCAAAATTTCGTCACGAAGGTCTGCGAGGATGACAAGAAGGTAATTCTTTCTCGTTCCGGGGCTGAAATTCTTCTTCACGAGGACGGAGTTTCTCATGTTGAATGCTGGTAAGCAGCGTTTGAAGGTCCTAGGTTCGGCGACGTTGCATCCCTCGAGGTAGTCGATTATGACGCGTAAGTCGGGGTCGCACGCTGCTTGGTGGCTAGGTCGCTCTCCGTCATGATTCCGAAGAACGCGCTGTCTTCATCAGAGTCTTGTGCTCGTGGGTCGACTGGGGCGCGGAACAGGCAGTCGGCGTTGGTGTGTTTCCTGCCGCATTTATAGACGACTGTAACGTCGAACTCCTGCAGGTACAAGCTCCACCGCCCAAGACGGCCAGAGGGGTCCTTCAAACTGGCGAGCCAACACAGTGCGTGGTGGTCTGTGAGAACCTTGAATGGTCTTCCATACACGTATGGCCGAAATTTTGAAATGGCCCATATAATTGTCAGGCAATGTTTCTCAGAGGCAGAGTAGTTTTTCTCATCCTTCGACAGACCACGGCTGCCATAGGCGATTAACTTTTCGCACCCGCTTTGTTTTTGAACGAGAACGGCACCCAAGCCTATATCACTGGCGTCCTTGTGTATTTCCGTTTCGGCGTTTTCGTCGAAATGAGCGAGCACGGGCGGGCTTTGCAGCCGTGTTTGAAGCTCACCGAATGATTTTTTTTGGTCATTTTCCCAGTTAAAAGGGGTGCTATCTTTCGCCAAGCGCGTGAGCGGCTCTTCAATGCGTACGAAGTTTGCGACAAAGCACCGGTAGTATGCGCACAGTCCGAGAAATCTTTGCCCACGCTTCTTGTCTTTCAGCCTTGGGAAGTTCGCAACGGCTGGAGTTTTTGCTGGGTCAGGTAGGACTCCCGCGGCGTTGACGACGTGGCCCAAGAACTTGAGTTCCTCGTACGCGAAACGCACTTATCAGGCTTTAGCGTTAACCCCGACGTACGAATGGCCTCGAGTACAGACTCCAGCCTTGCGAGGTGTTCATCGAAAGTTCGGGCGAAAACGACAACGTTGTCGAGGTACACGAGGCAAGTGTGCCACTTCAGGCCAGCTAGCACAGTGTACATGACTCTGAAACGTTGCTGGCGCCGTGCACAGCCCCAAAGGCATCACCTAGAACTCGTATAGGCCATCCGGGGTAATAAATGCAGTCTTCTCTCGGTCTCTCTCGTGCACTTCAATTTGCCAGTAGCCGGTCTTCAGATCCATCGATGAGAAGTACTTCCCATGGCAGAGGTGGTCGAGGGCGTCGTCGGTTCGTGGCAGGGGGTACACGTTTTTTTGGTGATTTTGTTCAGCCGCCGGTAGTCAACGCAGAACCTTAATGTGCCGTCTTTTTTCTTCACGAGTACGACCGGCGCAGCCCACGGACTTTTAGATGGCACGTTAGATCGGAATGCTCTCCCTATCAGAACAGATAACACATGCGGCACAGAAAGAAAGAATGGAATACGCGATTCCCTTGGCACATAGATAACACAGACCGGCGCAGCCGGGTGGTAAAAACAAAACACAAATAAACAAACCCAATGCATGGTTCGCGGTAATATAATGCCTCATACGGAGCCGAAAGCTGTAACACCCCTAAAGGCTATATGAAGGAGGTTGTAGACTCTTTCATTTTTGTAGCAGTACGGTTTTCACTGGAGTACTTAGCAGCTGGGTCAAGAAGGGCACTTACTAAACACTTAAAGGATGTGTTGCTACCGATCAGTGTACACATCTGTTCCTGGCCAGGACGTGTTATCTCGTGTTAAAAAGATGGCCGTCCCAGCATCCGTGAAAACCTTTTTCTTTAAACTACACCCTGGTACGCTTCCCGTTAAGACGTGAATGCATGAGAAAGGCTTGTTTGTCGTTGGCCCTTCAACGTGCACTTTGTGCAACAAGCAAGAAACGGTTGAGAACGTATTCGCGGAGTGCTGGGGCGCCATTTTTTTGGGATGTGTTGCAAAGGACCTTAAAGATAGACCTGCCCTTCGACACCAAAGCATACGATTTCTTTGCGTACCCAGTGACAACAGTGTGCAGTATGACCTCATCATGGCTCTAGGATTGCATGCCATTTGGAGGTCGAGGATGGTGGTGCGCCACGCTCACCCGCCCGCCCTCACTGTGAGCAAATACTTTGCACAGAGTATTATTTTTCTCTATGAAGTGCACAAGTTGCAGACGCACGATATGTAATGGCTACCTGTACTAGAAGAACTGTGTGCGTTTGATGTTGATTTTAGGTTTTTCCGTCAGCCGAAGTTTGGCCGATGGTTTTTAATCTATCCGTGACGTGTATTGGCTGCGTAAAAAATGTTATGAAGGAAAAAAATGGTCGTAGCCCAATTTGTAAGACGACTGACACTAACTGTGTCTAGCTTACCAGACACAGCCTCGAATCCTGCGGGTGCCTGTGTGATTTTTTTGCGATTGTAAATGATGTGCGCACGGATGCGGACGGACATTGTGTGATCCTAAGGTGGTCCGCACCTAAAAAATGTGGTTGTTTCCTCTTCCATAGGAGCTGGTGACACAGGAAAGTGAAATGGCGCTTCACAGGAGCAGTTGAATGTTTATTGCGCATCGATATGAACTTGCAAGCCGCTATTTATATTCCGTCGGTATGACACCGTTAGATGCATCAACGTTAGACTCGGGATTGCACGAGTCGGAGCATTGCGTAAATCTGACTGAAACCACAGCCGCCCTCAATCCGTCCGGGCGAACGAAACCAAGCCGGTTGTCAGCGAATCGTTTGGTGAACACACGGTCCCGCTGCAGCGAGAGGAGCAACGGACCGTGTCACGAGCGCGACATTCCCAATTCGGCTTCTCCGGAGCTTACGCTGCGCGTCCCCCCTACACATAGGCGCTCTCTCCCGCACCAACTCCCAGCGCTCATTATTGTCATGATGCACTACTTGCCTCACCTCTCCTACATGCTTGCACCATCTGAAAGGAAGGCTATAAAGCGCGTTTTCCGCTCTCTTCATGTGTCTGTTCATAGCGCAGTCGCGAGTGCGTTTCGTACCTCACATTGCGGCGAAAGAGTTCGTGGGTCGAATCACGGCGCCGCCGCGTCAACCGAAGTTTTTGCGGAGATGTCCTTCCTGTGACGGATATGACGTCAGTTAGAACTTGCTTGACTCCTGCATAAAACAATTTCGTATAAAACAAAACGATACCGACGGAGGGGAAGAATCGCGTGCACGACTACTACTCGTAAATTGTCATGTAGCAGAACTTCATGACGAATTGGGTGAGCGAGGATGGTGGATGGAACCTGCACGAATGTTGGACGCAGGCCATTCGTACCCATTTGTGCCGTTATTGGCACAGTTGCAGCACTTTGGCGTGTCATTTAATGATCCGTGGCGGGTTAGCGGTCATTGGTAAATGTTTTATTGTGAAGCTTTTTACCTGTATCCTCCAAGGGTTCTGTCGCAACCGTTGGTGTCAACAGAAACCTCCCGTGGACAAATAAAGGAAGTTACTTGCACCGCCAGGAATTGAACCTGGAACGAATAGAGCATAAACGGAGCGAAAGCCTGTTGTGTTGCCAATTGAGCTAAAAGTCCATGCGGAGACTGGGGAGCCAGACGGTGCACTCACAGGGCCCATTTGTGGGCTTCCCCCTGCATTCTCGCTGAATGCCACGTGACAGCGTCAAGCGACCTCTCGCGTCGGTGTGTGTTCTACCCACAACACGTATAGCGGTCGTGTGCCAGCCTTGCCCATTATCTAGGAGTTAATAGAACTTAATGGAAGCTTCCAACAACGCATACAATCTCGCTTACTCTTCCGTCTCTGCCACCGATATCGTCGCCTCCGTCGGCGGCAGCAGAGATGGCGGAGAAGTGAGATCGCCTAACACCGGGTTTGAGCTTCCTTTAATTTTATAAAAAAAAACGAGTTTCCACTTATGCGCTTCACCAATACAACTCAACCAACCACCATTCATAGATTATGCAATATGTAACCTTAGCAAACAATATATGAACTAATAAAGGCTGTTCATGGTTTCACTCATTGTAGTGCCATGCGTGTGAATTGAAGTGACGGCGCATGGGTAATCGTAGTGGGTGTCGTTCACAGCCTCGCATTCCAACCACCTCCACTTACCAAATTGGCCGAATTTCTTCATCAGCACTTCACATCCTCAAAAACTGCTCAACGACCCCTGACATCCGCATCGTCTGGGCTCCTGGACACGCCGCCATCCCCGGCAATGAAGCGGCTCACGCCGCGGCTCGCGATATGATACACCGAGCCATTGCCGACGGTGGCCAATGTTTACCCCCTCACGATCAACCCCACCCACTGAGTGGCTACACGGAAATTCTCGCGCATTACCGACAAACTCGGCGTTGTCTCCCACCACCACACTGGCGCCTCTCCAGAGAGGACGCTACAACTTGGCGGCGGCTCCAAACGAATACCTATCCACATCCCACCCGCCTCCACCTCATCTTCCCCACCCAACAACCTACCCTCTGCGCTTACTGTCCCCAGCCTGGCACCCTCTACCACATCATATGGGAGTGCCAACCAACTCCAGACTTGCCCCCCCTTTCCAACCAACCTTCGAGCAGTGGAGGGCTTCCCTGGCCAGCCCGGACCCGGATATCCAGCTTAAGTTGGTGACCCGAGCACGGACGGCCAGCCGAAGTCAAGGCATCCCGGACTAGGGACGCCTTCCACGGGGCGACGCCCACACATCAGCCTCTGCTGGAGAAATAAAATTTTTCATGCTCTCTCAATCTCCACAGAGTGGACTGGCTCACATTTTTTTGTTTACAACTAACTTGTCGTGTCTAAGTTTGAAAGGGAGTGAATAAGGAAGCGCTTTGCCGAATTTCGCCAACTTCTTGCGCACGAGTGGAGTGGCGGCTGGTGAAAAACCCTCGGAGACCGTTATGTTACAATCTGTAAGTTTCGAACACTTGCGAGGATTTGTCTTTTGTTTTCAACCTTAAAATTTACCTGTATAAGTCGGCACTTCTGTTCTTTGTAGGGCCGCTCTGACGATGCGCACGCTTAATCGCTTCGCATGACAGTCTAAAATATATGTGTTTCGGTTATGTATACGAACAATTTACTTTTCAGTTTTCTTCGATGATTCTGCTTAATTACAGACACCGTAAAATAAAATGTTTGCAGCGAGACCGGTCTTCTAATTCGCCAGCCAAATATGAAAGCCAGCATTGTGTTCTCTAATAGCACTAAGAGGTTCTTTGACCGTTTGGAACCCTCTTTCAATATTGTTGATGTCGGCATCCCTTGCCCTAATTTTTGACAAACTCTCATCTACGGCCGTGATTTTTGATGCAAGAGATTGGTCTGCAGTCTTATTTTGTTGATGGTCTCTAAAAGAATGTCCTGACCTTGCGTGAGGACACTTAATCGTTGTTTCAGTTCACGCAAGTATTCAAGAATTTCGTTACGCCAGTCTGAATCTTGGTCTCAAGTTTGTATTTGAGCATGTTTCTTGCTGGGACCAGGATTGCTTTCTACGTCACTGCAAAAAGTAATAGTAGGCCAAGTCGATCGGAGCATTATTTCATGACAACGCAAACAACACTTGGACATGGGAACAGCCGTAAACTACGGTTGCTAGAATGCTTCTCATATAAAGAGGTTGTGCTAGAGACATGAAAAAGACGAGGGCAAGAGATGACAGCCATGCAGTGCCGCTCCCGTGCCCACTGATGTCTCCAGACAACGGGGCTTATACCCGTTGTTACGGTGCTGCTTCAAACAACTTGACTTCAGATAAGACTTGAAGAAAGGGATTAAAGGAGCCATGAAGAGAAAACAAAAGTTTGTTTTATTCGAAAGATTAGGTGTTTTATAGTACCCCAAGCGCTTTCTTGAAAGCAAATGATGCTTTATTGAATGAGAAATAAGGCAATTTAAGCCAAAATTTTAAATTTCCCGCTAAAATTGCACATTTTGTCACGTGAACAATGGCGTCACATGAGCCGGTCCATGAAACAGATACTTAGTATGTCGACTCCATATAGCACCCACACGCGGGAGTCGACCGAGACGGCGGCCATTTTAAAAATACTAGTAAAACCTAGTGCACCCGCAGCCCTAGTCATGGAATCGCCTGATCCGGAGAACAAAACTCTCGCCGAAAAGCTCGGGCTTGCATTTAACAACCTCACACCACTTTAATGCTCAATGCTTCTAAGTGCACGAGCGGCAAGAGTTGTGGGATACGCGGTGGACGGGAAAGCGACCATTCCGCGATAGCCACAACAGACGAACGCCCAGCCGTCGGCACCGCTGCCTCGTCAGCCCCGTCGCGACGGACGAATACAGACTGGTACGTATGTGCCGTATTTTCAATTTCAGTAGCAGTATCGCTTATGCCAGTTGGCCGGTGTCGTGTATGGAAAGCCGTTCGCTCGAGCTCTCTGCTCCGACCAGAAAGATTCGAGCGTCAATGCGCGGTGTGTACGGCAATTTTTTTCCCCAAGGTCAGAGCGCTTTGACGAAGTCGGCGACGAGCGCCAGCATGTCCGGGTCCCTGCCGTAATCACTTCCTCGGAAATAAAGCGAGCACACTCGTACTTCCTTTAGCTCTCTTTCTCCTCCGTTTGCAAAGTTCACAAAACGTAGCCACTTGCTTCGCCGAGGTTCGTCGTTGGGCAGCACATGAAAGGAGATCTCACCGGCGGGGATGTCGCACTCCCTCAACGATTGGCCCGTACTACATGGGTATTTCAAAACACAGCAACGAAATTTCATTGTAAAGTACTCGAACAAACTGAAGTTTTCAGTGGTTGTAAACTGTAAACGAGCTCGTAACGATAGCAGCAAGCCAACACGACCTCCATACCGAAACCTGTGCGACGAGTGGCACTATCTCGTTGCTGCTCTGTGTTCCTTACTCCCCTTGTTTCTATTTTTACCTTTGCTGGTTGGCGATATGACGGCCAACCTCCTGTGAAGGGATTACGATACCAAGCAAGGTCGCGGCTGTGCGTGCTGGGACGGTTCGTTGGCCCCGAAGAGCCTTGAACCCGAAAATTCGTCTGCGCGACGGTGGCAACGGCGAGATGTCGAGCTCGGCCAACGGTAGTTTCGTACGCATTGGCATACACGCTTGCGTGTTCGTTCGGAACTTCAACCGTTTACTCCACCGTTCTTTGTCATAAAAAGAATGTGCAGTATGTTTCACGGGCATTTTAGCTCACTATGCAAACTGTAAGCCCTGCCTAACATGCGTTTGCTTTTGCCGGCCTCCGCCAATCGCAGAGCATTCTCAAGTGACATCACAGGTTCTGTTGCGGAAAATGAGCTGGTGGGTCGCATGGTCATTTCGTTTCTTCCTAATTATGTAGCTTATTTGAGCGAAGTTTGTGTTATAAGTGGTGTCGTTATGGTTCTAACGAGGCAATCTCTCGAATGAACCAAACTTGTGTTTCCCTCTTCATGGCTCCTTTAATGACCACACATTCGGCATGCGTTCTCTGTAGATAATGTTGCTGCTTTCTGCCTCCCCCAATATAGCGAACGGCGAGTGTGCGGGTACTGTGCTCCTGCGCTGGCTGGAAACAAGCCACGCGCCAGAACCTCAAGTAGACGACGGCAAGAAATGTCAACGGGGGGTGCAGAAGTGCCGCTTCCAAGTCCATTGAGACGCAAAATCACGCAACTCTATGAATGAAAGTTTTGAAATGACGACTTTTCTTTTAACGAAAACAGCATTTAACATTGTGTGTAATCAGTACTTGAATATTTCGTTCGCGTAGTTGTTCCGGCACTTATTTACGCTCCAAGGTTCTGGTGGACCGGAAGAGTAGACCCCAACTTGACATCTGCTTCGTGCTTTTAGCCTCATCTCCGCTTCGCCGAACAAGGTTTGAAGAAACCTACTGCGGCGTTCTGAAGTCCTAGTCCTCGCCTTGTGTCTCCCATATGTTTGTAAAAACTATGTTTGGGCAGTTTTCAGATGGTAACTAGGTGGAGTTGAAATCGCAGTTATAGACAATCATTTTGCCGAGTGTACTCATCCATGTATATCAAGGTCATCGCGATGACCTTGATGAGCATGAGCGCACTCGAGAACCTCAGCCGTCCTCGTTACGGAGGCATCACCGCAGTCACTGCCGTCTTGGTTCGCCACCACCTAGAGCAACAGATCTTCCGGCAGCACGGAGGCCGAGCCGCCACCACCTCCTCTTCGATTGACGTTGTGGCGGCGCTCCAGCGGCTCTGGGTGCACGACAAAGAGACGAGCCGAGACACGTCTGAACGCTATGCCATGCACCCATGATGTGGGGCCCGTTTTATTCCACGCACGTGGCATTTCTGGTTGCTTGCGCTCCGGGGCCGCGTGGCCCGCACTCATTGGTTGTCGCTGAGCCCCAGCGCCATCGCCGATGGACCGCGCTGCCACAACGTTGAGCGTCTTTGTCCGCCATTCATTGGCTGTCGCTGTGCCACATGAAACACCTCGCAACAATCCGCCTCCGTTACCCACTTCTCTCTCCCACACCTGACACCCTCCCCTGCTTCGCCAATAAAGCCACATAGTTTGTTAGTGCGTATACTGGAGGGGAAACTCAGAATCCATGTCGGCGTAAAGGGTTATAGGAAGATGAGTACTGCTGCTTTGGCTTGTTAATCGGATTCTTAAGCCCCTTCTTGGGTTTACTTTCTGCACTATATTCATTCCGACGAGGAACCCGACCTGGTGGAAACTCACTTCGTTTCCCACGCTTTGCTTGGAAACTCAAAATTCTGTTTATTTGTTCATGCTAATACAGCTGTGCTTCATTGTAAGCATGCGGGGGGGATTTCTGCCGGAAAACGCCAATCGGTACGCCTTTACATCAGTACAAACTCACAGTGTAGATACGTTAGTTTGTGGGAAGGATATTTCGCTTCAGAGTTCTTTTCCAGTAGCTGTACATATGTTAATAGCGCCTTGACGCCTACACTAAGCGGGTAGCTATTTGCGGCGGAAGTTATAGCAGATGGACTGTGTTTTAGCAGGTTGTCTGAGGCGGCGTTTTTATAATACGTTCACAAAACCTTTCTGAGCTTTTAAAACAGCCTAATAGTAAAATATTGGCACAGCGAGAGTATTTAATGAGCCTTATTCCAAAATTTTGCACAATTGTTCACTACTACCTTGGTCTGCAGAACTGAAGGCACAACCGTTATGGCAGATTCTCAGTACAAGGAATGCGCTTTATTTTCACTTTTATGAGCTTCATAACAGCGCGTTTTATGTTATCCTTATATAAGTACCATGCTATTTCTGATGATGTGGCAGTAAATAAATTTAGGGCCAATAAAATGTGTCAGTCCAATCCAATGATGAAAGTAAGGTGAGCGTACGCTTTGATGGTGGCCCATTGCTACGCAGACGGGGCTCATGTGAGACCCATATACGCTAGCACCAGATTTCTCTCCAGCATATATTGTAAGAAACTCTATGAAGAGATCCTCCGTGGTGATGGAGGGAAGAATACTAAGTGGAATACCCAGGGAGGAGCACTCCCAACGGGCCACAAGACCAACTCTAGGTGCTCAATAAATGTATTCTTTCTCTCTCCGTCTCTCTCTCTATTGGGTCTTTAAAGATGCTGGAGGTTCTTACACGACACTCCGTGGTTGAAGTGTTCCACCTCGCCGTGTGGGGTGAGACCTGTGACACTGCCGAACCAGGGGCCCGTATAGCCAAACGTGGAGGTAGCGGCGCCGCGCTAGCTGCTTCAACGGGGGGTGCAAGGGGCCATGCTTCAGCCTCTCCAGGCCTCGCTCTGTGTGGCTGCGGCAGGCGCCGGTGTCCGCTGTGGTACTGCGCCCTGTTGCATCACAACGGAACAATTACTGTTATGCGCAAGTGAATGTCGTGTCCGCGCATCTCTGAAGGTCGGGTTTTCTGGCAGTTTCAGGGTGATTATTTCTTTATCTTTATTGGCTACATAGGTGCCCCCTCTTTTTCAAGGCAGATAATTTGAACAAAAAACAGAAGCCATGAAATGAAACATCTGCTCGGCCATGGTGCGAGCGGCCCACCATGGTACACAACAAAGGGCGGAACAGGAGCTCATGGGCAAGTACTGCCCATGCCAGCTGTACATCCCGACTATAAACAAATATGGCTGAACGCAGGGCCATTCCCCACACAAGGTTAACCTTAGCCAGCAGGAAACCGGGAAATTGAGAGGGAACGAGACGACAGAAGAGTTGTTAGGAAAGAGATAGGAAAGTGAAAGATGACGATAAGGACACGAAAAAGCGACTGCCCATTCCACCCGCGCGGGTCAGCCCGGAGGGGCCGTCTACGGGAAGCGGAAACCAAAGTGGCGTCTCCCTTTCGCCGAGGGCCCCTGAAGGTCAAAGCACTCACGGCGAGACGTGGGTGATCGGGGTCCGTGGTGTCTACTTTACACGCAAACATTTGCTGTAACAGATGCCCTAAGCAGGGAAAAACATGGAACTTTGAACGTTGAATTCCAAATACCGTACCAAATTATCCCGTACGAGTGGAGAAGACACCTTATTTAGCATGTGCCGACGCGGCTGGGAAAATTTCGGCAAAGCTTTGTGATTATCCAAAGTGCTTTTCATTTATCTGCAAACAATATAAATGTTTCATCTCTGCTCTGGTAGTTAAAAACATAATGCGCAATGAAACATGTGCTTCCCAGAGAATTATCGTGAACAGGCTCATAGTACTAGTACAAAATCTTGCAGTATTGTCTTGTTTCTTGTTGCACTGTCCTTTATGAACTCTCCTGGACGTGAAAGAAGTTATGATAAAGCGCCTTTATTGCGAATTTTCTTCGCTGCAGGCCAACCTGAGGTACCTCTCCGTATCTGAACCAGGTGTGAAGCTCCGGCTGCGAGCGATTGAAATTCTCAATGTAAGTGTACTTGCTTTTTTAATGTGGCCATACAGGAAGTTTCTTTACCTTCTTAACTGTTCTCGCTTGCGGCCTCAAATAATCCTAGACTGTTGAAGAGGCTTTCATGAAACGACCGGTCGATGGATTGGTCGAAGGATATCAAACGCTCATGGAACTGGAGAAGTATGTTATTTGGCGAAATTACAAGTACATGGAATATGATGCTGTATATCTTATTACGGGGTAAGACCTGTTACACTGTACGATGTTGTAGGGCGCAAAGCATTTTCTTCCATACTATCATCCTTTACTTTGCAGTCGGGACATGGTGGATTATGGCGGCCCTAACAACTGGTACAAAGGATTGCAAGGTGAGAGTAACAGAACACAAAAATTCCTACGTGCTAAACACATTTACGAAGAACGCAGTGTCATAAAAAACCGAGATTCATGACGATCGCAGTAATAGGCAAAGGTGTCGCCTCTAAACAAAAAAAATTATTGGCTGTCATTGCACCGTGACTTTCGCAGGTATTTCAGTCGCAGTAGCGTGGGCTCCTAACGAAGGTGTAACAAATTGTGACCGGCCAAAGTAGGCGCACGGGATACAAACGAAACTAGACTTGCCCAAACATTTCTTCAATTATTTTTAGCATACCAATTGGTACATTTTCCTACAGTTTTGCAGCCGCCTTATTCTATAGGGGGGATTTCCGTACAAACCGAGTTAATTTTCCAAGCGCTACAGTCCCACACAGGGTCCGAATGCCAGGGTGGGGAGGGGAATCCCTGGTACCTATTTTACGGCTAGGTACCCGGCTCAACGAAGGCACATTAAAGCACATCGTGACTTCTTTCCACAGCCAGGGTAAACGCTCAACTAGATAACCACCTGTGACAGGAAAAAGTTACGGCCCCTTAGATAGATGAATTTCCTCAGAAAGTCGGGTAGATTCCCAAACACGAGATACCCTGTACACAGGTGCCCGTACCAATTTTATTAGTTGGTGCCCTGCAGTACCGAAGTACTGCCAACCTTTTCGCACCACATAGTACAAACCGACGTGATGCAATGGTTTCCTGGGAATTGGGCCCCGTACGTAGCCGCCTCTGTTCATTTTAACACTGAAGCTCTTTTGAAGCTTTCATCTCTCCGTGCGGTTCTCTAATACAAGACCATCATAATCAGCGAAGCGGAGAGGTGGAAAATGATAGTCCATAAAGTGTGAGGAAAATTGCTGAGATGGCAACAAAATTGTGTGGTTATGAAGGCTCTTTCACCATGCCAGTATGCCAGTATTCGCTGTGACCTTTCCCCCTAAAGGCGGGTGCGTACTTTTCACTGCCGCCATTTCTTCCCCGGTTAGCCGATTACTTTGTTTCCGTGGACGCTTGACAAACCTTTGATAATAGATAGGCTTTCGCTTTCAAAGCCCGTAAGCAGATTTACTTTCGGAGGAATTTCGCTCATGGGAATACTTCACTTGCGATGTCACGTTTGGCCGCCATTGAGATGTGCACCGTATAATTGAGGACAGATCGAATAAATAAAATGCCAACAATTCATTGGCGGGGAATATTCCCTCAAAAAGGCGGTTTACAGAGCACACTTAAAAAACTATATTGCGCAAATAGGCGCAATGCAATTTCACTAAATACTGTATATTGTTCAAGCATACCCCGGAAGATTGAATTCATTTCTCAATTTGCACTTACTAGCTCTTTACAGGCCGATGGAATTGTTCCCGCGTACGAGTAAAAGACAAGGTTAACAAGCACTCAAGCTGCGGATGCCTAGTGCGCACAAAGGAACTGGTTAGAAAAAATTGGCCGCGTTCCTGCTCCTTTCGTTGCAAATGTCGTCAAAAGACGATAGCCTTTGTAGACATTTCCCAAGGAAATGCCCCCCTTTGCTTTCCCGCTCACCTCTCATGCTGTTCCTGTACCGTCGCTCTCATTCCAAGGTAAACACACTAAAGGTTTGCGCAGGGCGATTTAAATTTACCGCGTTCCACTGCTACAGGCCGGGTTCCTCGATGCCAGCGCTGCAGTACGGCGGAGACACGCGTGAATGGAGGCGGCCGACTACAAGGTTTATAGAACCGTGTGGCCGTGCTCCACCTGCGTTCCAAGCAGAACGTGTAATCTAGCTAGTGGAACCTTTCGTTGCTGTTGCCACGTGATTTTTCATATGCCGCCACGAGGCTACGGTTTTCTGCAGTACATGCAGAATATCATTTGTTATCGAAAAACCAAGCATCCTTGAATTGTTTAATAAAGGAACACTGTAAATATTCCTTGTGTAGTAATTTCCTGTCTTATATTTGCGTAATGTCTTGTTCTTGTTCAACAAAATTGACAAGTATGAATATATAAACCGGGCTTGGACGTTTACAATTGGCTGTGAGTATATAAGACTATTGCGCAATATCAATTTTACTTTCGCCGGGTGGCTGAATCGAGTTACAGACAGACAGACGGACAGACAGACAGACATACAGACAGGCCAAAATTTCTGGGTTTAAGAAGCCCAAGAAAGACTATCGTCTTTAATAAATGACTATTTATGACCTCTGTGCAGCAAGGGAGATGAGTGGTACGCGAGAAGAGTAGATCATGCTGTAAGGTAGCATCTCAATGTCTTTGTCTCGTCATGCTACATGGTACCCGTAGGAGGTTTAGGCATAATACCAATGGGATAAAGCTGTTTTTTCATCTTCTGGTTCTTCTGCTTCGGGGTGTATATGTAAATGGAGATGGAAGGGTTTGCAGCAAAGGCCGCACTCTTTCCAGGGTGATGGCGAGAGTTTCTTGCGAATGCTTCGTATGTGCAATTTTTTTTAACCGGTTTGGACGGCGACAATACTTTCCTATTTCTTGTTAGAGTTCTTTAGCAGAGCGGGTAGCGTACGCGGAGCTAAAGTTACAATGCAAATGCGCGCCGCGGCAGGCTAGTTTTCCCGTTACGGGAGAAATTTTTCATGCAAAGCTTGAAATAATTCCCTTAAACGTGCGATCTGCCGATGCTAAACATAGGTAAAAGCGCACCTGAAGGAGCTCTGATGACGATGATTAACTCACTTAACGTTCGTAGGGCAATGTGTGTGGCACGGGGGATTATTCCAGCCGTAGAGGAACTGGGCACGTGATCGTGAGCGTAAAAATAGAATAAAATTAAATAATTTAAAAATTACACAAGTGAAGACAAATTAAAATAACATATCAATAAAAAACGTAGGTTATATAAATAGAAGCAGCATCAAACATTGATGTACTTATAAGGTGCATAGCATGAAGCTCAGCCACAATCTTCTTTACGAATAGCGTGTTTTACGTTTTTAATTATTGGAGGAACGTTTGATGTCTTAGCAGTTCGGGAGCGTGCACCAGCCGGCGGGCGGCCGCTTTGAAGCATTTAAAAGTAAAAGTACGCAAATTGTTTGTAAGACGAAGGCTCGGATTCCGGATACTGTTTCTCAAAAAATAAATTGCAAATCGCGGCTTGAAAAAAATTGTGTCTTAGCGAGTTCAATCCGCAAAAAATTGCTAGGTCAAGTGAACACGGTAAATATAACAGCTGCTCTTAATGACAATTATATCCAGGAAGTTCGGAGATTTTTGTGTTAGTTCCTAATAAAAAACACCTATTTAGTTGGGTAAGCCACAGAAATGCTATCGTCGTACTGTTGTAGTCCAACGGCAGTGCGCCGCATAAAAACACCTGCACTGATATAAAATTCCAATTCTCAAATGACGCGTGCGTTCTTTTTTTTTTGTATGCGAAACAATATTTTCGTGTCTCTAGCAGTGATCGGCTCGTTCAGACAAATTCGACCAAGCTACTTCTGTCGCAAAGTCATCACACAAAACAATGTAAAGTTGTGGGGCCCGTTATTCTATTCGTCACTATCTTGGCTTGTCAGCGTGAGATGGGGCATGCGCAGTCCGGATTTTGGCTATATAAAAGCGATCCGCACGGATTACTTGCAGTATTAGCAAGATGGGGATCGTACGACAGATAGGTGCATTAGAAACAAACGCTATCAGTGGGATGAGTTCGCAAAGTGTACACAAAATAATACAGCAATACGTATTTGTTGAGTACCTAGTTCATGTGAAATATTTTTCATGGGCAAATGTGGTAGAGTGGTTAGGTACCCACTATTTGTTGTGGAAGTCGCTTGCTCGAGCGATATTCCGTTCCGACATTGGTACAAACCAGACACCTCCAGGGCAATGAAGAGTGCTAATTAAACGTATTAATAAAAAAGGTCCCTGCATTCTTGCTGCCGCCATTTCACGTAGTAGCGAATATCTCGTGCAAACCTTACCGTTATGCTAAACCGACCCAAACGATATCAAACCCTCCTAATGAACGAGGTGTATGGAAGGAATGCGTAGAATTATTGGAGATAAGATTTTACTGTAAAAAAATCACCGTTGCGAGAATGAAGGCTTCGCTGGGGCTCTAACCAAGGCCGTTCACGACCAATACCACGATTCTACACCTGGGCTAGTGAAGCCGGACCGCGGGGTTCTTTGAAAGGTTGCTCCGAACAATAAAATCACTGTTCTAAGAGAACTAGTAGATAGCGCTATGTGCGTAAAGGAAGTGGCGGGCTTGTACTCACAGGGCACCCAGTCTTGCATTGTTAGACTCGTCGGGTGCGCCACTGTTTCTTTGTTTTAAGTGCGAATGCACTTTATAAGCGACCCCGAACCTTCCGCCGTCCGCATAGCAACAGCTGCGGGTGCGCGCGCTTTTCGTCTTCCTTAGCAACGGGGGGAGATGGGCGCGCGCTGCCTGGCCGCTGACATGGTACATACCCACGTGGGAGATTGGCCAGGAATAAGTGCGAATGCACTTCTTAAGCGAGCCTGAATCGTCCGCCGGGGAGGTGGGGGCAAGTGCGAATGCACTTTATAAGCGACCCCGAACCTTCCGCCGTCCGCATTGCTCCTCCTCCTCTCCCCTAGCAACGGCGCGAGGAGCGGAGAGGAGCGTCCGTAGCAACGGCGCAGCGACGTCACACCCCACGTGACTGCGCGCGCTCCGCCACCTCACCGCGGTTTGCGCGGGCGCGCGCCACTCCCCGCACCGCTCTCCGAATGCAAACGAATGCGCGCAACCGAATGGAAGCAACAACGCAACCGAATGCGAGCACTGCACGCGTCGTTGAAGATACCGCAGCGGTTGAAGACAAGGCAGTGCGGCGAAGGGCCCGTGAAGCCGAGCGCAAGCGGGCGAAGCGGGCTGCGGATCCCGAACTCCGCGCTCGGGAGGCCGAAGGGAGACGTAAGCGGCGCATCGCCTGCGGTGATGAAGGCCGGCAGCGAGACGCCGAAGGAAAGCGTGCGAAGCGAGCCGAGGACCCCGAAGGCGTTCTGGCCCGGGAGCGCGCGGCGCGTGAGCGTGTGCGGGCCCTCGAATTCGATCGGCCGGACGCGCGCTTCAAGCGAGACTTCCTGGACCGCAGCTTCGGCAACAGCTGCGCCGTGTGCGCCGTGTGCGACACCGTGCATTCGCACTTAACCATGTTCACCCTCGGGGAAATGCCTGGGAGTTTTTGTGGTAAGATTACCTTGGTTTTCTAAGGCCAACTGTACCCACATTTTGCATTACTTTTTACCCGGAAGTAATGTTGGATTCGAACCTCTGTAGCAAGGTAGAGAAGAGATAAACTTGAAGTTGAATTTGAAGTTGAAGTTTATTTCCATAAGCGTACACCGTTATGGCGGAAAATAGGGTAAAAAGTTGCACTCAGCAACTTGACCGAGCCCTACATCCTTCATGATCAACAGAAACAACAGAAACAACAGCGGCGGAGAAAACAAACGAAAGAAGCGATACATAGACACAAATTGTTGGTGACAAACAAAATCAACACGGAAAATACAATATGTTCCAAACTACAATAGATAGCGCATCAATAAGTGGATATAAGGACATGAAGGCAATAGTGATAAAAAACATATACGCAAAAAACCGCAGAAAAACAGCAAGGAACTATTCACAAACATCATAGTCTTTCGGAACAAACAAGTTAAACAGCGTAGATTTTCTACATGAGTCAATACCAAAGCCAATAAATGCAAGTCCATTCAACAACTTCGGAAGGGTAAACCCAATCATCTGCAAACGGTAGTTTCTACGTGGGCGAGGAACTTTCCAACGTTCAGACAGTCTAGTCAGATAGGGCGTATGATTAAGTTGAAGACTAGCTATCAACGAAATGTTCTTAGTATTGTTTTTGCGTTCTAGAGTATATGTGTAGGCTAAGCGGTACTTAAGCAGGTCCTGAATCTTAGGTAGACAAAGTTTACTAAACAAAGGGGCTGTAGTAGCATCGTAACGTGCATTACATAGAAGCCGAATAATATTTTTTTCTGTAGCAAAAATAACCTATTTATATTAGTTGCAGAAGTTGTGCACCACACGAGACAGCAATAGTTAAAATTACTTAAAAATAGTGAATGGTACAACAGTAACTTGACTTAATACGGAAGATCACGTACAGAATATACTATTCCAACTCTGCGCGAAAGTTGCCCTGCGAGAAAATTAATGTGTGTATTCCAAGACATGTCTTGGTCGAGAAAAACACCTACCGTTTTTGCAGACATCACCAGTTCAATTTTGGAGTGGTTTAACATAATATCAGCCGGCAAAAGAAAATTTATGCTTTTGGATTGAAAAAGCATCGCTTTTGTTTTATCAACGTTAATTCTTAAGCCGTTGTCCGCGGACCACCTGTGTATTTTTTCAAGCACTTCATTTGCGGTTTGTAACAACTGCATGACATCACAAGATGAAACAAGGAGAGTAACATCGTCAGCGTAAATTATGTATTTTGCATTACTGTCAACGTTCACGATGATATTAATGTAGATATTGAAGAGACGGGGCCCTAAAATACTGCCTTGTGGTACGCCTAAGTGCAGTTGTCTGATGTTAGAGCGGTGATTATTTACCTGAACAAATTGGCTTCTTTGACCTAAGTATGACGTTATAAGTTCTACAGCTATGCCGTGGATACGATAGTAACGCATTTTTGGAGTAGTAGTTTATGATTTATACTATCGAAGGCTTTTCTGTAGTCGATTAAAACACCTGATGTAAGTTTTCGTTTTTCAATGTTTTTCAGAATAAATTATTTTTGCTCAAGAAACGCTCGATGTGTCGACCTTCGTTTTTTGAAGGCATACTGACAATTCGATAACATTCAGTTCTTTTCCAGAAAGTTGCGTAGGCGATTAAAGATAATTTTTTCCAAAGGTCCCGAAAAGATAGGAAGTACTGAAATCGGCCTGTAGTTAGATACCGATGCTGTATTTCCTTTTTTGAACAATGCAAAAACCTTCGCCACTTGCATTTTTTGAGGAAAGGTTCCTGATGACAGGCATAGATTATAAACATAAAATAATACTGGAGAAATAACATTAATGACAAAGTTGGCTGGTTTAATTTGCAGGCCGTCAGCATCACACGTAGTGCTATTGTTAATCTCCTGGAAAATACGAATTACCTCTGATTCACTGGTAAGATAAAGATAGTGTCGACAGAGTTGGTGGTGATAAAACGGCAAGCATCAAGATCGCAGTTACTGCTTCCTATGCTGGTGAAATGCTCGATAAAAGTATCAGGGACTAATTGTTCAGCAATTGCAAGTCCATCCTTACGGATTTGCACAGTATGTGGTACTTAAGTTTTACAATTCAAAATTGAGTTAACTTTATTCCAAACTTTATTGGTATCATTTATACAGGCGTCAAACGAGACATCATAATAATTTGTTCTGTCTTTGCATTTGTTCTGGCTTTGTTTTGGCTTTGCAATTCCAAACTTTATTCGTATCATTTATGCAGGCGTCAAACGAGACATCATAATAATTTGTTCTGGCTTTGCATTAGTTCTGGCTTTGTTCTGGCTTTGCAACTTCTACCTAGGAATACTTCTAGTAGTACATAAATAACTGCAAATTAGGTGGGCTCATGAACGGTAGATCTCTTCACTAAGCCACACCAAGTAGTCGGGAAGTAGTTAAGAAAGTCTGTTCCTGTAATCGTGCTGCCCGATTTAGTTCAGATTTATTTCCGCAGGTTGAACACACTGGGATGTAGAGCAAGGGTATATAACTACATCAAAAATTTTCTCTGCGGAACCCTTCTTATTTTGTGGGTGCGGAATACCACAAGGGGCTGCATTGTCTCTTATCCTTTTCAATATTGCCCAGCTAGGCATGCCGCTATTCCTCGACAACATCCCGGGGATCCTCCATGGCCTATACGCTGACGACATAACCACAGGGTCAATCGGAGAGTTAGAGAGGCGCCTGCAAGAGGCAGTGGATGTGGTCGCTGCCTATGCCAAGTCATGTGGTCTGAGCTGCGCCCCCCATAAGACTGCGCGACATATTGTTTCAACGCGAAAAACACAGCCTCCAGGTTCGCCCTCTATCACCCTACGCCTAGGGGACCATATCATTGCGACATCTGTAAGCGTGAACATCCTGTGCATGATATTCCAAGCGGACCGCTCCAACACCCTTCTGATAAAAAAAACACTACACCATCTTCCCGTGAGGAACCCTGATGAGGATGCGAAGCATCGTGGCGGTTCCGTGTGGTTCCATTGTGTTGCCGTTATGTTGAGTGATCTGGTTTTTACTAGCGCCAGAGGGAAGTCCGCGTCCGGGTCCACACCGGTGGCAAAGGCACGCAAGTGCTGTTGTGTTACGGTGAGTAGGCGGTGGTTCTCGAGGCGCCGAAACTCGTCCATCATGTTCTTGTCGATGTTCTCTGTGGTAGAATCGGTAGTCTCCGTCAGCTTTGGTGAGGTAAAGGTTGTTGACATTGGTGCACCGGCTGAGAGCAATGTACACGCCCTCCTCTTCGCAGCTTTGTCTTCTCGTTCTTCTTCTTCGGCGGTTGGAAGATGACGACGGTGGTTGAACGCGAACCTATCTCGTGATGGATTCTTTGGTTGGCCAATCCCTAGGGGCATCCTGCCACAATCGGCATCTGAGGTGCTGCGGACGGGGCAGGTTGAGCTGCAAGGCACGTGGCGCTTCCCGCCACAGCTTTCCCATGGGAAATTTAGCCCCCCCTCTAAAGTTTTCACTTCGTCGTTCCCGTTGACGTTCAGCTTCGCGTGCCTTCGTTGTACCAGTAGCTTATTGGCGTAGTTTGAATGAGTCAAGGACATAAGGCGCGTTCATAGCACTTGCTCCTGTCCCGGATTTGTAGCGTTGTGGGAAGAGCACCGCGTACCTCCCGTTGCGGCCAGAGAGTCGTGGGATCGAAGCCGGGCGCCGCTAACTATTTGAACTATTTCTTTTTTTTATAGTGTAGTATCGTGGAGCTGTGGGTGTAAGGAGGAGAGTTGCACATGCGCAGTGAGCGTGTGGACGGCTCCGCCATCAACGATGGAGGACCAGGCGAGCCTAAGAAATGCTCCGCATTTAAAAGCTTAAAACCACAACCGACCACGTTACTTATATGACACCACGAGTCACGAACAAAACCAGGGGCGTGAAGGAAGCGGACCCGCTTCGCCTTGTGCAGGCCTTAGTCGTGGGTGGGGTTGCGTACGCTATACCTTACACCCTGCTTAAAGCCACAGAGCTCGAGAAAATGAACATCCTGATCAGGAAGACGTACAAGCAAGCCATGGGTCTCCCGGAAAGCACTGTGATGAGTGGCTCGTAGGAGGCACGGGGAAAATAGTGGAAGAAGATTTCACTCGCACCAGACACCAAGCGGCCGCTGGGAAAAAGACACCACGGAGAAGAAGAAGACGAGGGCGTGGTGCGAGCAAGAGCCGCGAACCCGGGAAGCGAAGGGCGACCGAGACAGGGCACGGCTGGATTGGCATACCCACGTCAGACGTCCGGTGGACGTGCCGTCCGCTACGAGACCGTCGCCATCGGTCACCAAGGCGAGCTTTCGTCTGGATGTGGCTCGGGCACGAGTGACCGCAAGGCTCTGCTGCGTCGTCCCGTTCCGGCTCGAGCCAGGGTTTCTGCTGCTGCGAGGCCGACGTTCGTGGTGCGTCAGCGGCCCCATGCTCCTGCTCGGATCGCCGGGTTGCTAAGTCCTGGCCACGACTTCCGGGCCTGGTGTGCTTCGCCGCGGAGTTGTTCCGGATTGTCCCACAAAAGCTCGATGGAGATCTGTCCGTGAAGCGGCCGGCCAAGTTTGCGACCCTCACCCTTGACGACCACTGCGCCCCAACAAGACATACCTGTGAGCCATGTTTAACGCAACTGTTTTGCGGGCCTAGCGACAGCCACCGCCGTGGAAAGCTAACCGAACCCGCTTTGCGAACCATTCTTTTTTGAGTTACCTTTATTTCCTTGAGTGGCTAAATATGTTGTAAATACATTCCGTCCTGTGTGTGCATCCGGCATTCCTCTCATAGGGTTCTGTACGATCCTAGCGCAACAAAAGTGGTGAGCCTGCCAGGATCCGCCCATTAACATCCGCAGAACTGAATTGGATGCCGAGCGCAGATTCGTGATGTGAGTGTACAAACAACATGGAAGTTGAGAAGTTATTGGATATAGGGAAGCAGCTAGGACTCTCGGGGCCGGAACTTCAGGCGTGGATCGACACGGAACGTGCGGAGCAGCGCGCTGATAGGGCGGCTGAGAGAGATAGGCTTACAGAAGCTGCGGAACGAGAAAAAGAGAAAAGGCGTGAAGCCGACGAAAGAGCTTAGGAAGCCGCTGAGAGGGCAAAAGAAGCTGGGGAGAATGAAATGCGAATCCTTGAGCTGAAGATCCGTCTTCAAGAAGGATCGCGAAACGCCGCAAATGCCACTGCCAACAATGAAACTAGCCCCAATGTATCAAGGATGAATCCGCAAAAGCTCGTACCCCTATCTGACGAAAGGAGCGATGATCTTCACGCGTATCTTCAGCGCTTCGAGCGCGTGGCAGCTCGACAGGGGTTGGCCCAGGACAAATGGGCCGTTGCACTCAGTATGTGCTTGTCCTGAGAAGCGCTCACCGTGATTGGGAGGGTGACTGCGGAGAAATTACTCGACTACAGCAAAGTCAAAAACTCATTACTTCAACGCTTCAAATTCACTGCCCAAGGATATCAAGAAAAGTTCCGCAAAGCGCGGGCAAAAGACGGCGAAACGGGATGGCAGTTTGCAGCCAGGCTGTCGAGCTACTTTGATCATTGGGTTGAGATGGCCAATATTTCTAAATCTTTTGAAGGCCTCCGTGACCTAAAGATCTCGGAGCAATTTTACCGCTGTTGCCATTCAAAACTCGTTTTATTCTTAAAAGAACGTGAATGCAACAGCTTGGATGGGTTAGCGGATGTTGCGGACCGCTTCCTGGAGGCACAGAACCTTTCTAACCTAGGGAGGCTTCCAAGTGACGCGCCGGAAGGTCCGAAGAGTGCTGCCGACACACCGATAAGAGAAGCACAGAAGTGCTTCTTCTGCCATAGTCCCGGACACCGCGCACAGGACTGTCCCACTGTGGCCAGAGTAAACACCACCCGCTCTGAGTGTGGCAGATCAGGTCACAGTGCCGATAACTGTCGAAGTGGATCGGGAGGCAAAGACACGGTAGCTGCATGTGGCATTTACGAGCCTCCAAGGAGAACCGCCAAAACCAAGTCCTAGAAAGCCCAGTCGTCGGACGCGAGAGCAAGTGGTCCCAACTCTAAGGACGCCAGCGACTGGGATTCGCCATTCCTGGCGAATGGGATGCCAGTCGTTTCAGGACGAGTGCTCGGTAAAGCTGCTAGAGTTCTCAGAGACACCGGGAGCAACACCGCCAAATTCAGCCGTGATCTGGTCGACGATGACTGTTTCACTGGGAAGACACGTCGTGTTGTCCTTCTAGACCGGACCTCGAAGGAACTACCGGAGGCGAAAATCCAAGTGCAGACGCCGTATTTTGTAGGAGAGATTAGCGCTGCCTGCATGGCCTGTCCGCTTTACGACCTGGTTCTTGGCAACATTCCAGGCGTAAGCGAACCTGACGATCCAGATCTTGACTGGGAGTACGGAGTTATTGGCGACAGTGAAACGGGTACGAGCAGCCTAGGGCGAACGCTGCCTTCAGGACCGCACTACCTGTTTTCCGCCGTGGCAAGCGTTGAAGCCCTGCAGGACATACGCTTAAGAGCGCCACTAGCCACTACTCCGGCACCCTAACCTCAACCGTGTAAAACTAGCCCAGGAAAAGCACGAAGAACCCATTTTGAGGTCTATTTACCAGAAAGTTGAAAAGAAGTCTCGCTCTGCAAGAGCCCACCACTACACTTTCTTCGAAAGTGAGGACCTCTTGTATCGGGTCTGTCGCCTTTCAAATAGAAATGAGTTCAAGCAGATAGTGATGCCCCAGACCTTCAGAGAGTCAGTCCTTTGAGCCGTGCATGAGCGCCTCATGCCTCGACACGCCGGCATCCGGAAGACGACTTATCAGATTTTAGAACAATTCTACTGGCCGGATTTGAGACGAGATGTGAAGCTTTTCATGCGATCATGCAACGTATGCAACCGGAAAACGCCTGAACCGAAAGTTGCTGCGGCATTTCTGCTCAACGCTCCCAATGCCGCAACTTGCTTGCAGCACACCGGTATCGCAATGAAAACGTGTAATCAACTTCCCGACAAACCCAGGAGGTGATGCAAGCAGGCACGATACATGATCTAGACGTCGACAGCTCGATACGCAACCTTGTTTCTGGTGGCATACTCCGTGCACCTGCCAGGGAAGCCGACGGCACAAGGTTTCCCGCAAGTGAACAGGCGTCCAGCAGTGTCGTGTTGTGCGGGCGCGTGTTTAACTTGATGGTGACATAACGTCGTACATCGTAGTTTATTGTTAAGTGACTGCATTCTGTGCGTGATTGCATTGTTATGAGTGCCCTTTTTTTGGTCCTGCCTAGGGATTAGTATAATAGTTGTTTGGTCCCCTAACCACCTTCTTAAGGTGGGGGTGATGTGATGAGTGGCTCGGAGGGTGCACGGGGAAAATAGTGGAAGAAGATTTCACTCGCACCAGGCACCAAGCGGCCGCTGGGAAAAAGACACCACGGAGAAGAAGACGACGAGGGCGTGGTGCGAGCAAGAGCCGCGAACCGGGGAAGTGCAGGGCGACCGAGACAGGGCACGGCTGGATTGGCATACCCACGTCAGACGTCCGGTCGACGTGCCGTCCGCTAGGAGACCGTCGCCATCGGTCACCAAGGCGAGCTTTCGTCTGGGTGCGGCTCAGGCACGAGTGACCGCAAGGCTCGGCTGCGTCGTCCCGTTCCGGCTCGAGCCAGGGTTTCTGCTGCTGCGAGGCCAACGTTAGTGATGCGTCAGCGGCCCCATGCTCCTGCTCGGACCGTCGGGTTGCTAAGTCCTGGCCACGACTTCCGGGCCTGGTGTGCTTGGTCGCGGAGGTGTTTCGACATCTGCGCATCAGCTTTCAAGACCCAATACAGAACATGCAATGAGTAGCCCTCTTGCGACTCTGCCCGTCTGTGCACAGGACGATAGCTCGCATTTCGCAGCACGCTGGTGACCGTTATGCTTACCGAATAACTTCCGGAGTTTCTCTTCTCGCATCCTCATTTGCGCAGTCTTCCTTGCGGGAACTTGTTTTTTATTTTCACAAATTATTACTGCAAGCGTTTCCGTGTTTCGTCCACAGACACAGAGGCACGGAAGAATCAAGAACGCCAAACTGCGCCCGGATAGCAATACCGCAACTCAATTCCCGAGCCTTTCTACTCAGCCTTCGGTCAATAAAGTTCGCACCACCACCGGCGGCAGCATTTTCTGTATATAGTGAGGCAGTTTTGGCACAGCTGTATCTGGCTGACGCGCCGTTCTTCTCATTGAGTTCTGTCACTGTTTCTACGCGTTGTAAAATAGCGTGGGCAGGGAGTGCAGTGTAGAGTGCAGATGCTCGTAGGCAACAAATGCAACAAGTGGCAGCCAATGCCGCTGCTAAAAGCGAGCGAACATGACCCTTGCGATGGCTGCAACGGAAAGCACCGTTGGAACAATGTGTGAGGAGAGTGCGAAATACACACTGTTTCAGGCTTCTAAAGACGGAACAAAACGCGAAAATCGGGCGGAGACTCATGCACGCGATAAAGAGAAAGTATGCGCCCCCTCAATCCTAAAGGTTTTTCAATTATTCTTTCATAATTCCCTTGTTCATATGTCTCCAACCACATTTTTTCAGTGCCGCCGAAGCCAAAGATGGCATTTGTCAACTTGATGGTATAGCGCCATTTGTATGGTGCCGTCTCCGGTGACTGCCGCACGTTCATTCATGCTCACCCAGCCTGTCATGTATGCGGCGGTTTTTTTCCCGCAAGGTGCCCCAGGATGTCACGACAGAACAGAAGGAAAGGCGACGATGCTGCAAACCGCATTCATGAGCGCCTTCGTTCGTGGATGGGTCTAACTTTTACTGCGGCCATCCGTGCTGCTTGGCGTGAAGCGAGCTCCTCAGCCCAAAATATTGCGTTGAAGCGCAGGTTAGCTCATGTATTTGGCTGTTTACATGATGGGGAAATGTACGAGTTTTTGTGTCTAGATAGAAGCAGCGGCAGGCACTCTAGACTCATCTGGCTCCAAGCAGGGGCTTTCTCTGCACAGCTAGGACAGCCGAATCGTACCGCACATGTCTGGCTTAAGCCCAAACGAATGACGTAAATACCGAAACCGGCACAACCCATAGCTACAGCAATCCATACGCTAAGTTGACACGGTACGGCTCATAGCCAAACCTTTAACTCATTTATATGCAAGCAAGTCTGCTTTGCGATTATTTTTATTGTTGAACTATTTTCTGAATATGGTCTCCTTTCATTTGTGCAGGTATCGCCTACATTGGCGGCGTGTGCGGAAGAGAAAAAGTTGGCTTGGGAGAGGACACCGCAGGAACGTTTAAGGGAGTGCGGGTGCTTACCCATGAAATTGGGCACTTGTAAGACATTATTAGCGAAGCCACTTTATGTGCGTAAATATTTGCAAGTTCGAAAAGGCACACCTCCTTGAACGGCCCAAAGAAATTCCCGGGCCATCTGCACTAACGTAAACCCTGGGGAGGAGCGAAGTAGGCAGTGTATAAGTGTATTTTTTACGGCTTGTCGTTTTTGCCCGCGAAGATTACACCTTGGTAGAGGTATACAGCTTTGCTGTAAGTCTCGTGTCTAACACGCAGGAAGCGTTCTAGTGCGAGGCATTGGAGAAAGACTGTACCGGTGTGTTCGTTTAGTACGCGTTACGTTCTAGCAAGAGGCGTTCGAAAACGAGTGTCTCGGTGTTTTAGTACCGTGACTACTACATGAAACGACGACGACGACAGGTGAAAGCGACCTGCAGAGCCCCTTAGGGGCCCCACCCCTAAGTAGCCTCAAAGTATCCAATTGCTTACGCATCTTAAACAAGGTTATAAGCCTGATTAAGCAGTAAATTTCAACTCAATAGCCCGTCATAAAAATTTCTACAGTGCCTATAAGAAAAACTTTGTAAAACGGCCTTTTTCCTGGCCTCAATTAGCTGTGTCCTTTACACATGACATACACAACACACTCAGAGACAAATACAGTCGTTGACAAATGGAATGCGAACACGAAACTATGAGCCAGACATACAGCATTGAAAAATATTATTTTTTGAGGTCCAATAACGGCGCGCTATTTGCGTACTTGGAACGCACCTTTTCCCAGCTTTGTTACTGTAATTAAGTCACACTTCATTTTAACCTGCATTGAAAGAAATCGCCCCACTGTTTGTGCGTTCTGTTCATATTTTCAGATTGCGTTTCCTTTGTCCATGACTATACATTTATGATGCATCATTCGGCTTCGCGTACCATGGCAAGCACCCACAAGAGATCAGACACTTGGCGTTGACTTCCACACACGCCCTTTCCGGACAAGTATGCGTACACCCATGAGCTTTGATATTCACAACCACGCTCGCACACAAACTCCTGTGCACTTGCTTCTGCTAAAACATAACCCCTTGCCTATACATGATCAAACTCGCAAACCAGTCCACATATGCGCAATACTACTAGGACAATATTTTGCATGCTGGTTTACAGTTCCAGCAATGCCTAAAAGCTCGCACGATTCGGAACACATTACTAGTTATATCACTGTGAGGAGGGGAAGGAAAACCCCCCTCTGCAGGTTCTTGAGTAGTGTGTGTTCGGTGGCGTGTGGGGCTAGCCACAGTCGCCAGTTAATCAGACGAGGGCGCTTGTGAGGTTACGAAGAAAACATGTATTTTAGAACAAGGCACGATGCAGACAATAATACTTAGACGAGAGACTACCAGAGAGCTAACAAAACACGAAACGTCTAATGCACAGGAAACCCTATAAACCTAAGCGCTAGAAAGTGCCACAAAAAAGTTCATAACGAGTTCACCGTAACGTGGCGTAGGACTCGGGGCGTCGGGGTGTCTCGGTGCGTTGAACTGAGGGTCGCGTCGGAAGTATCGCGTGCTGGCCCGTTGCCGATGCAACTCCGTCGCAGCTCTTCCACGAACGGCACTTGCAGGAGCGGTCGTGGCCGGAACCTGGTCACCACCAGGCGCCACGTCACGGAAGGCCGCGGGCAGTCGGCATCCGGTAGCCGCCGGTAGACGATCTCCAGGCCGTGGTCGTTCAGGACCGGGGCACGACGCAGCGCGTGTGCCTGCCACGGGCCAGGACACTGGGGAATAGGACGCTGGTCAGGGGAGGCCTTGGCGTCAGGTAGATCCCTTTGAGCTTGGGTCCCCGAGACCCGATGAGCTCTCGATCTGCGCCTGGACGTCGCTCTCCTCGAACCGTCCTCTCGGAACTCCTCCACTCGAATGGCCGTCCTTCCTCGTTCCCGTCTGGCCTCGTCACCCCTCCGTCGTGCCCGGCTCTCATAGGCCACCCGCGTTCACCGTCATCGGCTCGTGTAGCCTGCCACTTCTTCTTTTTCGGCCCTGCCAAACGAGGACAATCCCTTTACGGGCATGTGTCCGCGACGTCGTCGTCGTCGTCATCCCCGCCGACTGAGCGCTTCACCTCACATGTGTTCCCCCTTTAGAAAGTTTTTTCTTCCGTGAAAAAAACTGCACAAGGAGGTGAATCACTGCTGGGTGGTCGGATGGGGTAGACGTAGTTGGCATCACGGTGAACACCATCCCGCACACGGTGAACACAATCACTTATATTCAGTGACTGTCACACACTCTCGCGCACTACAAGTCTCCCGTGAGTCACCAAAACACTTCACGATTCGCAGTGTCATGCCACCACTAGGTACAAAAATAACGTCGCCAAGAACACTTGGCTTGAACCCAAAAACACCAACCACTGCACCGTTACCCTATTACCTCAATTATCTTACTTATCGGCTGGCGGCAACAGGCGACTAATGTAATCCGCTCCTACGTTCTCGGACCCCTTCATATACTCTACTATGAATGAATATTCTTGTAGAGTTAGACTCCACCGGAGTTGTTAAGGTGTTAAGGTGTTTGGCGCTAGCGAGGTACTTCAGGGCTGATGGTCAGTCTGGACAACAAATGTTGTTCCGTACAAAAAGATTTAAAATTTCTCCACGGCCCAAACTAGTGCCAAGCATTCCCGTTCGATGGCTGAGTACCGGGCTTCACGAGGCAGGAGTTGTCGACTGGCGCTTTCGGTGCACGCCACGTCCAGGGCCTCCGACGGTAGCCGGGTGCGGAGGCGGCGTCCCCTCCAGCGACAGCGTCTGCCTTCGAGAACGCGCCTTGTCTCCTCGGTGCAAACGAGTGAATTTCAGTGAGCGTTTGCTGTTGGGACGACGACCCGTCTTCGGGCGTTCTCCAAGAAGTGGGTGGAGCCCGCCTGCCGGGCCGGGCGTTCCTCCAGTTCCGTGCTCGGGGCGCACATTTGGCTTCCACGTTGGAAGTGGAACTCGCGCTTTTGTCGACCTCCTGAGCAGTGGCCGAGCCGTCCCTGTAGCGGATGGGGCCCCGTCTGGGTCTAGAGGTCGCATTACCTTGTAGCTTGTTGGGGCGGCGACCAGGAGGCTTGCAGCAGGCAACGTCGCTGAGAGTTTTCTCAGGTGACAGGCCCCATCTTTCGGCTCTCTGTTGCGGGGGCTTCCCAGCCGGCGGGACTTTATCCGGGCGGGATCCGTAGCTGCGGAGCGAAGGCTCCTTGCCCATCCCTTGGTGTGTCTCACTGTCCGTTGCGCGTCGTCGGCTGCTTTTTGATGACTTTGGCGATATGGGACCAATGATATCGACCGCTACTCGTTCAAACGGTGCATCAATGAGCGGCATGCACCCAAGTGGTGCCTTCGGGACTCTTCCTTTTGGAAACGTCCTCTGGCAAGCGTCGCATGATCGGACGTACCGCTGCGCGTGCGCTTGCACCCCGGGCCAATAAAAGGCTTCCAGCAGACGCCCAACAGTCTTCTTGATTCCCAGGTGTCCCGACATTGGACTCTCGTGTGCTAAGCTCAGTATTTGGGAGCGAAACTTCTTCGGGACTACGACCTGTTGAAACACGTTGTCACTTGACATTTCGTATTGCCTCCACAGAAGTCCGTTTTTGACAAAAAACGTGTGAACTCCCGCTCGCTTGCCGGTTACGGGTGTTCCAACCCTCTCCCAACATATCCGTAGAGTCGGGTCTTTTTCTTGTTCCCGCCGAAGCTCCTGCGGGGTTACTTGGATGACGTTCAAGGCCGCTGTGGGGCTCCTTCTGCGTGTCGTAGGTCCTTTCGTCCCCATGACGACTTGGGTGGAGGGTACGGCACTCATGTCACCACTTGTCTCTGCGGCCCATAATAAGTTGCCGTTTTCCCTCCACGCGGGATCCGGATCTGAGGCATCGCGTGCCCCTGGAATATTTCCCACAATGACATCATATAATGGGGTGTGCATACACCTTGCGGTAGCCTTTCCGGAGAAATAAGGCGTTAGTACTTCCACAACGGCCTCTTCGACCTCGACGCTCTGCCCATTTGCTAGAAGCACCGTAGCTTTTGTCCCTGTCATCGCCGAATCGGTAACCAGGGACCTACGGACCACCAGTGTATTGCTTCCGGTGTCCCGCAACACAGAAACCTTCTTCCCGAAGAGTTCACCTTGCAGCACTGGAAGCCGAGGCCGGGTGGAGTTCTCCTTTTGTACCGCGCGGGCAACCCTCGTTTCTTGTCCCCTCTCTGGACAGGAATGATCACAAAGAGGACTCCCCTCCCTGTCCTTCGAAGAAACGCATTGGCGTTCTGTCGGTGACATACAGCAAGATATCGTCTCCTTGCTGTTGGCTCGTTCAGGGCAAGACTTGACGTTATGACCCACTCGACGGCAATCCGAACAGTACGGTTGCTTTGGCCTCGCCCGGCAATCTGAGGCTTGGTGACCCAGCTTGTCACACAAAAAACACCGAAGGGTTCTGGCTGGGTTCGTCATATTCCTCGCCTCCTTTGACAACCCAGCGTCCTGCGCTCCCTTAAAGCGCATCAAGTTGATTTGATGCTGGGCCTCGAGGAAGTGATCGGCGGCCTGCGTCATTTCCGAGAGTTTCGTGCAGTCCCTTTCCCGTAGGAAAACTGCTAACGCGCTGTGGCAGTTGGTCAGGAATTGCTCCGAGACAATTAACTCTCGTACTCCGTCATAGGTTTTAGGAGTACCTGCCATCTCCACCCAGCGGTCGAAGAAACTCTCTAGTCTCGTCGCATATTGCTTCGCCGTCTCACTGTCTTGCGGCTTGCTCTGCCGGAACCTTTCCCTGTAGCCTTCAGCCGTGAAACGGAAACGTTGCAGTAGCGCCAGTTTAGTCTTGTCATAATCGACGGACTCGTCAGGCGACAGCCGTCCGAAGACCTTCAAAGCTTCTCCAGCTAGACACAAACTGAGCGCTGTGGCCCATTTCTCTTTCGGCCAACGCTGTCCGTTCGCCACTTGTTCAAAACGCTTCAGATAAGCGTCCAAATCATCACGAGCTTCATTGAAGACGGGAATGAAGTTGTGCGGATTGACATTAAAGACAGGGCTTTCCGCAGAATGCGCGTCACCAGCAGTCGCCCCAGAGCCTCTACTCTCCCCAATTTCTGCCAACCTGAGTCTTAGCTGCAGGTTCTTTTCTTCCTGCTCGAGTCGCACTCGTGCAGCCTCGCGCTCCTGACGGCTAGCCTCTCGCTCTGCCGCCCTCTCATCTCGCGCTTTCGCTAGAGCATCGTCAACCCACGCACGCAACTCCGCCTCACGCAACCCAAGACGCTCCCCGGTGGCAACTAAGTCCTGCGCGTTCATCGTCGACCGATGTAGAGGTAACTGTCGCACCGTAACCTCTCAATGCGCAAACGCCCTCGTCCTGTCGCGGACGCCAATTTTGTGAGGAGGGGAAGGAAACCCCCCTCTGCAGGTTCTTGAGTAGTGTGTGTTCGGTGGCGAGTGGGGCTAGCCACAGTCGCCAGTTAATCAGACGAGGGCGCTTTGTGAGGTTACGAAGAAAACATGTATTTTAGAACAAGGCACGATGCAGACAATAATACTTAGACGAGAGACTACCAGAGAGCTAACAAAACAAAACGTCTCTAATGCACAGGAAACCCTATAAACCTAAGCGCTAGAAAAGTGCCACAAAAAAGTTCATAACGAGTTCACCGTAACGTGGCGTAGGACTCGGGGCGTCGGGGTGTCTCGGTGCGTTGCACTGAGGGTCGCGTCGGAAGTATCGCGTGCTGGCCCGTTGCCGATGCAACTCCGTCGCAGCTCTTCCACGAACGGCACTTGCAGGAGCGGTCGTGGCCGGAACCTGGTCACCACCAGGCGCCACGTCAGGGAAGGCCGCGGGCAGCCGGCATCCGGTAGCCGCCGGTAGACGATCTCCAAGCCGTGGTCGTTCCGGACCGGGGCACGACGCAGCGCGTGTGCCTGCCACGGGCCAGGACACTGGGGAATAGGACGCTGGTCAGGGGAGGCCTTGGCGTCAGGTAGATCCCTTTGAGCTTGGGTCCCCGAGACCCGATGAGCTCTCGATCTGCGCCTGGACGTCGCTCTCCTCGAACCGTCCTCTCGGAACTCCTCCACTCGAATGGCCGTCCTTCCTCGTTCCCGTCTGGCCTCGTCACCCCTCCGTCGTGCCCGGCTCTGATAGGCCACCCGCGTTCACCGTCATCGGCTCGTGTAGCCTGCCACTTCTTTTTCGGCCCTGCCAAAACGAGGACAATCCCTTTACGGGCATGTGTCCGCGACGTCGTCGTCGTCGTCATCCCCGCCGACTGAGCGCTTCACCTCACAATCACTGAAGCTTAACGAAGCTGCTGCTTTAATATGTACTTCGATATTGTTAGCTACACATTAAGGTTAAGGTCTGGAGGAGTGAAATTACGGCAACAATAAAACGCAAAAAAGAAAGTGGTGGAAAAACCGTGGATTATTAGGTGTCGTCAGATCAGGCTGCGTGTACCTGCGCAGAAAAGAAAACAGAACCAGTTCTGTATCGGTGACCACATACAGACGTCTCTTGCAAATAAGACCGACGTGACGGTATTACGCTTCCTCGTGACCGCCACGTTTCACAATAGCATTCTACATTGCAACGTAAATATTGTTCTAGAGGGAAAATCAAGGGCTCAAAACATCGGTTATTCCCGTTCACAGGATAAAAAGCATTGCAAAGGGTATATTGCAAATACTTCCTCAGCCCAAGTGAAGAAATAGAAAACAAGAACTGATTGTAGCCAATGCCTCTGGGGCTCATGTTTCACCAAACCTTGTTGTTAAAAAAGGTGCAGCCAGAAATAACCCATTTCGTTTGAGCCCGTCCCATTAGAACCCATTCCCGAAACGCCCTTACCTGTTTAACCCGTAGCGTGTGCACCCGTTACCGACACGACGTTCCCGTTTCAGCGTGTCCTGTTTCACCCCTTTCCCGAAACGCCCTTTCCGTTTCACCCCGCTCCCAAAACTCCCTTGCCTTTAGAGCCTGTATCGGTTCAACCCGTTCGAATTCCTGATAAAATGCGTTACCGTTTTCGAAATTGTCGCCAAAACGTGCATCCACGGAACGGGACATGCGCAACTGTAAACTGTTGACTTCTAGCGTATTGAGCATGCGGCACATATTTGCGTCCAATATGTGTTTACGAGTGTCTGATGTAGATTTTGTCGTCCTGACGCAGAATTAGCAGCTGGGGAAGCGTAGTGCCTGCATACGTATGGCGTAAGAAATAATAATTTTTTCTGCAGTTGGGGAATGCTGATGTGCTGAAATGTGCAGCTCATCAGGCGTTCATTGTTCCGAGCATAGCTTTGTGTTCTAGAGATTTATAGGAGCATTTCGAAAAGCAAGAAAAAGCGAACAATTTTAAGGAATTGTGTTAACTGTGATTTTTTTATACCAGATTCGGCTATCAGTAGCCAGGTACGCTGGGTTATCTTTTTCGTTATAGCTTGCCTTTGTTTAGTTTCATCAGTGGCGTACATTCGTGGTATTATAACACGTTAACTGGGCTACGTCTGATATTCAGGCATTTTTGTGCGAATTCGCATTGTTACACGTTTGCTGCCTTTTCACGATACGTAGTAGTGTTGGCGTCATACTTTTCCGGTGTTTATATTTTTTTCTCTTTTTCGGGGGTGGAGTATAAGGTGCATATTTTAAATTTCGTTAGTTTGGTGTTCTAATTATTGTATTTTTGCATTTTTCAGTTTCTCGAAACTTCATTCGATCAATTATCCCCTTTTGTGTCGCGCCCGAGCCCAGCTCGGGCGCGACACAAAGAAGGCGATTTGGTAACGTCATTAAAACAAAGGCCGAGACAAATGAACAGTTTAAAGGGACCCTGCAGCACTCTTGAGGAAAACTTTCACTCTTTCCTTCGCGTCTGAAAGAACTGCAAAAGCTACAGCTATCGCCAGCACGGAGCGGTATTGTGTGAGTGGCTCGTCGCACCAGATAGGCGTTCCGTTTCTGCTTTGCTTTTGTGGCTTTATTTAAAAGTTGCTATCGAAAAGCGTTCATTGCTGCAACTGAAGGAAAAACCGGCCAACAGCCGCTACATGGCCTCAGTGACGTAATTCGGGCCGTCGAAGAATGTCAACACCGGGAAACAGGGAAAACCTTTGGAGCGAGTTTACAAGTTATCTGATGGTCATGCAGAAGTGATTTTTGGCTGAGGTACGTTGCGGCTACCTAATCTAAGTACTGCGTGTGTTTGGTGACTACGTTCTGCAAGCATCTAAGATTTCAAAAAAAAGTTGAAAAAATTGTTGCAGGGTCTCTTTAAGTGCCGCAGATGAAAAGACGTCGGTCTTCGCTATTCTAACCGAACAATCAGGCTGTGGGTTGTTAAACAGGCAAATTGATCTAACGGCACCCGTTCTTACGACTTTCCCGTTCTAAAGAAGAAAGTCTGATTCCACGGCAGGCGCATATACAGCTTAGTGTTTTTATGAATTATAACTAACGAAATCGCTTCAGCGGCATTGCCGATTTAAGGAAGTATTTCGAGAAACAGACACATTAAAAACAGGAAAAATTTCGAATGTGTTAAGTTTATTTCTCCAAGTCAGGAAAAAAACTAGGCATCGAATTGTGTTTGTACTGAACCCTCTAATCTTTCTAAGTTCTTGAAACTCCTACATTTCTTAAAGTAAATTTTTTAGCTAATACTACTAGCGGTGTCCCCAGCGCCGGCTCATTTGCTGAGAGCTTCGTTCTGGAATCTCACGCAGTAACCAAGGAAACTTCCGGCGACTTTGGTACATGAGGTTTTCATTGTACTTGCTTGACACAAATCACTACAGATATTAAAAACGTGGCAATGCCATTTATTTACGTTTCATTGTTTGATACATTCTATGAGAGCATGTTTTCTCATAGCATACAGTTCGCATGTTTTGTGTGTCCACCAGCATGGCGTAGAAAGACCAAACTTTTAATGTATTGTAGTGTATTGTAGAAACTTGCCGACAGGAGGAAGCAAGTTTTATTAGCAAAAAGGCAGTGCAATGGCAGCGCTATCAGAGCTGAGAAAACACACGAGGCCCAAGATCCCCTTCATCGTCAAGCCAGGGCACACTCTCCCGGCTCTTATACCAATGAGCGG